>JAJOOH010003850.1:0-20496 GCA_029582605.1 Solanum gracilifrons | reverse complement strand
CAATCACTAAATTTACTATCAATAAAGCTTTAAAATTCACTATATTGGCCTAGAAGGAAGAGACAATAACATTTTCAGTCCCACAAAGAATTGTCATAGACACTCATATACATGAAATCAATAAGATAAATGTTTCATCTTGGGCATTTTTACTTTCAATAAGTAAATTATAAAGAATTTTTAATGAAAATATGTATAAGATCTTTAAAATTATTTATAAAAACAATATATTAAGTATGTATATTAATAAAATATATGTATGTAATTCATCGGTTCGGTTCGGTTATTTCTTCGATTTTTTTTTTGAATAAAACCATAATCAAACCAAATACTATCGGTTTTCAAAAATTTAAAACCAAACCAAACCAAACCCAAATAAAATCAGTTTTATTTTATCGGTTTGATTTGATTTTTCGGTTTGGATCGGTTTTAATCCAAACCATGAACACCCCTAATTATATCGGTAAAAGTAAACATTCAATTGTATTTACATATAAATGTAGTCAGAGTGATTCTACTATAGTAACAAACAATACATATTATACTTTCTATAATAAGTACATAGAAATCTTTGTTATTTGCTTTTTTGGTAATATGTGGACATGGTAAAAGTATACATTTTATTCCATATAACACATGCTTACTTTTCATCACATTACTTTATATGTATATCAATTGATTGAAATTCTACTATAATTGAGATTAATGCAAATTAAAATGTTTCAAAATTTACTTGGAGTATATATCATTTATTTTTCGCCATTCTAACTTGTACAAATTATTTTAGATCTCTTATATGTAATTTTTATTTTATTTTCATAAAATCGACTGCAAGTTGGTAACAAAGCCAATTGCCCTTCTATCATATATGTTGGGAAAAATCAATTTAAAAATACTTTTGATACAATGTGATATTATCTATTTGGGGTCAAGTCCGTACGATTTCCCCCAAAATACATCACACCACTAAGATCGCTTACACCTTATAGGTAGCTTCTCAATCTTTTCAACTATTCCATCCGTCTAATAGTTGTCCACTATATTATTTTGGGATGTCCAACAATATTTGTCTACTTTATTAAATGAATGGTTAATTTTATACTTAGTTCCTAATTTATTCTAATCATTAATTAATTAAGGTCATTCCTCTATTACATTTTTCAAAACACCGTATTTATTATATTCAAAGAATAATATAATAAAATAACCTTTTATTATAGTTTCTTAAGAAATGTGCAAAGTCAATAATGAACAAGTATTATTGAACAAAAGAAATACCAATGAACTTTTATTCACATACCCAACATTCTCTCCCTCAAAGTAAGTTCCACATTCACCACAATCCATGGATCGTTTTTTCAGATTTGCATTATGCCCCCGTATCATTTTGAGATTTATAGTGTGCCCCCATATCATTTTGTGGTGTGCGCATCTCCAAAATTATAAAATTTATGACAAACGAAGCCTGCAACTAGCTCCTTCTTGTGTACGTATTTCCACACTCATAATCGTAAACAAATCGAGCCTTGCTCCCATCATTCCACCACATGACTTTACTCATCCTGCTTTGCTAGGCTAAATCAACCCAAAAACACTCTTAACATGATGTGATATTATCTGTTTTGCATCAAGTCTGCACAATTTTTTCCCCAAATACTTCACATCATTAAGAGATCCTACACTTATATATAACATCTCAACCTTTTCAGCTACTACGGTAGACTTTTGTTTGCACACACAACGATTTATATTTCAAAAAATAGCAAAGTAGTTGTTTCCCAATTGGAGTTTTTTCACAATAGCAAAGTAGTTGTTTCCAATTGGAGTTTTTTCACCCACCGCAAAAGTTAGTGGGATGCAAGTAACATTTTCCAAAAGTCGTTGGTCATTTTCAAAAATAAGCAAAAATTGGATTGGCTTACACCGCAGTTAACAATGAAGAGAGAGATAGAACAGAAACAGTAGGAGTAGAAAATACAGAAAATACAAAGAAAAAAAAAAGGAAGAGAGAGAGGAAAGGGAACCGTCTGAGAGTCAAACCAAAACACAACATCAATACCAAAAAAAATTCGCCGGTGTTATCTCCTCCTCTTTCCCGGTGAAGTGTTTCCGATATTCATGCTTCATCTGATCGTCAAATTACGTCAGCGCTCGGCGGCAGTGGCGGAGGTGGAAGCTGGTGGTGGTGGCGCCGGAGTAAGCGGTGGAGTACTGAAGGAAGTTGTTGAAGTGCATATTGATCCTTTTTTCCGGTCGTTACTTGCTGGTTACCGGTGAGATTCTAGAAACTTCGTATTTGATTATATTATGAAGAAAAACCAAAACAGCAGCAGCAATAGCAACAGTAATAACAAAAGTAAGGTGAAGAATGGGACCAGTACCCATGGATTTCTCCCCAATTCTCTCAAGTTCATCTCATCTTGCATCAAAACGGTGTCGTCCAATGTCCGGACCGCTGGTGCCTCTGTCGCCGGTTCCTCCTCCGATGATCACCGCAAAGACCAGGTCTGGTTCAGGTTTTTGTTCCATTTTATGCTTTCGAATGTTGATCATTTCATTCTTATAGATGATAGTTGCTAGTTAGTTGATTCTTAGCATGACGCAATTGGATTTGTTGGCTGTCAGAAAGGTTTTGATAGTTAGGATTTGCTTGGTGTTTGGGTACAATGGGATTCGCCAGGTAGTTGAACTTGTTCTTTTTATAGAGCGAGTTAGGATGAGGATTCAAAATTATTATCCTCACTATGTATTTTGCTTATTTATCTACTGATTAGGGGTTTGAATATAGCATTGTGTGAAACGGAGCTGGCTTGGGAACTACATTTAGCATTTACAATTGAGATCATTTACTCTGAGAGCTCAACTGAATATTTTGGGCAATATTATGTAGCTAGAAATATATATATATTTTGCGAAAAAAGAAAGATGGATGTTGCACTCAAACTCTACTACCAAGGTTATGGCATCACGGTCGAAGGACAGGAGCTTGAATCGGCTTTGGTACTGCATATTTTGGTGTTTTACTCTTCTAATTTTGTTTGATCGAAGAGTGTGTTACATTACTAGGGGAAGTGAGATTTAATGGTTATGAGTGCCTTTAAAATGTGCAACGTGATTAGATGTTCAGTTTTCTATTTTTTATTCTTCATTTGGACTTGATATATGCTATCTAAGTTGGCACGGAGATAATTCAACCCAAATAGTTTATACATTTCAGTTATTTCTATGGTCAAATGATTATGGCTGTTTTAATTTTTTTGACAGTGCATAATATTTTGATTATGTAGAAAGTCCAGTAAGCACCTTGTGTTTCAGTTTAAGCTTCTTCTGTGCATCCTCCATATGCTCAATGTTATGGGGCATGCAAATCCTGGAGGTTTTTAAAAAAAAACTGAAAGTGTGCTTTGAGAACCATCCTCACATTTTTGTAGACCTGTTTATAACTCAATCCCTTTTAGAAATGACATTTCATTTATGGTAGATCCAATGCTTTCTTTATCCTGCTTCATTCCTGGAAAGGAAAATGCAACAAATATCGACATGATTCTGAGTTATAACTTGTAATTTCTTACCTGGAAATGTTATTGCCATCTAATAAAATGTTGTTCGAATTCTCGATGGAATGAATGCCAATGTGATTACTAATTTCTCATGAGGGTAAGTGATTTGCAACTATCACAAGTATGCCCCTGAAAAGATTTCCTAGGGGACCATGTGCGATTAAGCTATTGCAGTCTGGAACCGTGAAATGCAAATAAAATTTTGGGCTCAAATTTCAAATTACAAATGGTATATAACCTTTTGCATCTTTATTGAATGCCATCTTTTTACTCCATTTGGTTTCAAATAAAATGGTGGCAAAATGGCAATTCAGTTTTTAGAAAAAAGAAAGATGGAAATATAACATATTTTATTAGGTTCGGGCATCTCTTCACCATAGTATGCTTATGCTTCTTTTTAGTTGATTTTTTGTAGGAGGGAGGAGTGTGATGGAGTTTGATAGGATGAACATCGAAATTTTAGTTCTCTCATAACTACTTTTCTAGTAAATTTCCAAGGAATCAGCTATATTAATGATCTAATTTTTCGATTATGGAACTATGTAACCGATAGTAAATTAATCTATATGCAGTTAGGTTCTATATAAACAGTTTTGTCTTGCTTCGGGCTTTGTAAGTTGAAGCTGTTCATAGTCTTCTCCTTCTGGACATTTAAATCTGTGCAACCGTTTATGTGATCAAACAAGATCTTCTTGAAGCTCCTCGTCTCAGGTTCAATCTCTTTTTTTTGTAAGGAAGACCACCTCAGGATCCACATATAGGAGAGATAATGGTCCCCTAGAATGGAAAATGTTACCATTACTATTTATCTTTGGTTCTCATCAGCCAAGGAATTTCGCGATGGGTATGTTAGCTTGATAAGTATCAATGTATACCATTTCTCTTAGCTTATTTACTTCCTTGAGAAATTTCCATATAATTTATGTGGTCTTCGTCTCTCCTCTGGGTGACCTTTCCCTCACCGTCTTAAATATCTGTTCAACAGAAAGAAAAAAAAGCGAAAAAAATAGAAGAAGGGTATGCAGCAGGAATTTGGATAAGGTTTATTGTTGACTGCTATGTTTGTTGGCAAAGTGCTTTGGTTCTGGACAATTTTTAGATACTCAAGTGAAGTAAGATATTCTAACAGTGTTCTGATATGGAATATTGTAGTCTTTTCTGTTTTCACAGCATCACAACTTCTCTAGTTTGCCGATATAAGGTGTACATGATCTGATTTGATGTAATTGGGCCCGGTTGTTTATTCTTTTTGTCCAAACAGGTTTTATGGGCTTGCTTTGACAGACTAGAGCTTGGTTTGTCTTCATTCAAACGAGTGCTCCTTATTGGTTACTCAGATGGATTTCAAGTTCTTGATGTTGAAGATGCTTCAAATGTTTGTGAACTAGTTTCGAGGCGTGATGATCCAGTAACTTTTCTACAGATGCAGCCCATCCCTGCAAAATCTGGTGGTAATGAAGGATATAAGAAATCACATCCACTGCTCTTGGTTGTGGCATGTGATGACACCAAGGATTCTGCTCCAACTCAAACTGGGAGGGATGGCTTTGTTGAGTCTCAGGGAGGAAGCATCTCACACGCACCTACAGTTGTGCGTTTTTACTCCTTAAGGTCTCACAACTATGTGCATGTTTTGCGATTCCGATCCACTGTGTATATGGTTAGATGCAGTCCAAAGGTAGTGGCTGTTGGTCTTGCAGCTCAGGTAAACATCTTGTAATTTTTGTAGTGATGGATTATGCCTTTGTCCATAAATCTGAAAATTATGCTGAAAATTTCATGCTCCCTTGTATGTTTGATGTGTTGGCAGATCTACTGTTTTGATGCTCTTACCTTGGAGAACAAGTTTAGCGTCCTCACATACCCTGTTCCTCAGTTGGGTGGGCAAGGTGTGACTGGGGTCAACATTGGTTATGGTCCCATGGCTGTAGGACCAAGATGGTTAGCATATGCTTCAAATAATCCACTGTTGTCAAACACTGGGCGCTTGAGTCCCCAAAGTCTTAGTCCTTCTCCAGGTGTTAGCCCTTCTACATCACCTGGTAATGGAAATCTCGTTGCTAGGTATGCCATGGAGTCCAGCAAACATTTAGCTGCTGGGTTGATCAATCTTGGAGACATGGGCTACAAAACTTTGTCTAAATACTGTCATGAACTTCTTCCTGACGGGAGTAATTCGCCTGTGTCAACGAGTGCTAGCTGGAAAGTTGGGAGGGTTCCAGCACATTCAACTGAAACAGATGCTGCGGGCATGGTATATTCTATTTAAAGCTTGTTTGTATTTTCAAGATGCTTATGAAAAATAACTTTATTGTGAAGTTCTGTTGAAATTGAAACCAAGGTTAATAAGGAAAGGAAAGGAAGGGCTCCGTGTTTCGAGTGTTCTGCTGATTTTGACATTTTTGATAGCCGAATCCCAGAAAAGATTAAAGTGTGGTATAGTTGAGCACAAGATATCTGCAATTTTCATTTGTTGGTTCTGTTTTACACTGTGTGATTTCATTTTTTTCTGGAGCTTCATATGTTCCAAGTTCAGCTGATGCCAGGGACATAAATATGTGCTGTAGTTGAGCTCTTGAACCTGAGGGATCCTATCTGTAAATTCAATAAATCGAAAGAAGCATCAATTGTTTGTACTTTGTCCTTTCCTAACCCCCAAGTAAGCGTAGAAGTTGTAGCAGAGATATGTTGTTAGTGCACTTTCTAATTGGTGAATAAAGTCTGTAAGTTGAGAAGGGTAGTGTTGCCAGTTCATTGTATACTAGTTCCAGAGCTGTAAACAACATACTTGTCGGTTATAACATTTTTAGTTTTTGGACTGTTCAAATTAAGCTCTATTATCCTAAGAAGCATATACTACCTGTTATCAGATGACAACCGAAAGCAAGACAATTCTCTCTCTCTCTCTCTCTCTGAACAAGAGTAGTTTGTTCTACATATGTTCCCTACTAAGCTCTAAAAAAAATGTTTTAGCTCCTGAATTGATTTTTTGGTAAGGTGAATATTATTAACAGTTGGGGTAAAACATATACAAACCATAGACCAAAAAGAAGAGAACATACAACTAAGGTTCTCCAGAAAAGAAACCCAATCTTCTGTATAAATGGGGGGACGGGGGAACTCATAGGCACTCCAAAAAGCAACTAGAAACAAAAGACTACTTCGTGATTTTACTAAATCTTGTTCAACCGCTTCAAATGCCCTATTATTTCTCTCTCTACTTTAGCTCCTAAATTGATGATTGTGCTGTGTGTAATCTTGAGCAAGAGAGTAACTGCATCAGCTTTGTTTAAAGTATGGTGGTGATGAGATCTTGAGTTTTCCTTCCAATTTTTCTGCTGCAGGTTGTTATTAAAGATTTTGTTTCTCGAGCAGTTATATCACAATTCAGGGCGCATACCAGTCCTATATCTGCTCTGTGTTTTGACCCTAGTGGCACTCTTCTTGTTACTGCCTCTACTCGTGGGAATAATATAAACCTATTTCGTATTGTACCTTCTTACTCAAGTGGAGCAGGAAGTCAAAGCAGCGACTGGAAAGCTTCACATGTCCACCTCTACAAGCTTCATCGGGGTGTAACTCCAGCTGTGCGTATCTGTTGTGTTTTTCTTCTCAAGTTCAACATTGAGGTTTCAGTCACTATAATGATTCTGATTAAATTTTATTCTCTAAATGCTGAATTTGATAGGTGATACAAGACATTTGTTTTAGTCACTACAGTCAATGGGTAGCTATTATTTCATCTAGAGGAACTTGCCATCTTTTTGTCCTATCCCCTTTTGGCGGTGAGACTGGTCTTCAACTACAAAATTCTTATGTTGATGGACCCATCCTTCAACCTATTCTTTCAGGACCATGGTGGTCTACATCATCTTTCCTGGTCAATCAGCAGTCTTTTGCGGCAGCGCCTGCACCTATCACACTCTCTGTGGTCAACAGGATAAAGAATGTGAATTCAGGTTGGCTAAATACAGTGAGCAATGCTGCATCTTCTGCAGCAGGAAAGGTTTCTGTGCCTTCTGGTGTTCTTGCTGCTGATTTTCACAGTTCCGTACGCCGGGAACAACCTGCTCCCAAAAGTTTAAATGCTTTGGAGCATCTTTTGGCTTATACTCCATCTGGTCACTTAATTCAATATGAATTGATGCCCTCATTTGGTGGAGAGAAGGGTGACTCTTATCTGAGAACAGAGACTGTTTCAGTAGTTCAAATGCAAGAGGATGACACTGGGGTGAAAGTTGACCCCATTCAATGGTGGGATGTATGTCGAAGAGCTGATTGGCCTGAAAGAGAGGAATGTATTCATGGCATTACTCTAGGTGGCCGTGAAGCTACAGACATAGTCATGGGAGATTCTCTTTCTGAAGATGATGATAAAGGAGAAAAGGATTTGGCTAAACTATGTGATCGGTCTCATTGGTACCTTTCCAATGCTGAGGTGCAGTTGAAGTCTGGGAGGATACCTATTTGGCAAAAGTCCAAGGTTGTTATCATCTCGTGCAGAAATTGTGTCTGTTCGTCTATACTTCTGAATATGTACTGATGTCATTTGTATCTGTTCTAGATATACTTCTGTACCATGAGTCTTTCTGGATATGAAGAGCAGGATATCTCTAGAAGTTCTGCTGCTGGGGAGATTGAGATTGAGAAGATTCCTGTCAATGAGGTCGAAGTAAGGCGTAAAGACCTGCTGCCTGTGTTTGACCATTTCCACAGGATTCCATCAAAGTGGTCAGATGATAGGTAATGAAATAGCTATTCTGGGTCCTTCATTTTGTAGCACTTGCACTTTTATATTCACTAAGGTTTTTTCTGATCCTGACCTAATGAGATAGGTGTACGAAAATTGGGTTTTACCTCGCATTATCTGCTTGATCCAAAGTTGAGGCCTACTGCTTTAGGATTATGTAATACTGTTTTCAGTTTTTATGGGATTCTATAAGTTCTTTGCAACTGTAATTTCCCTCTTGCATTTCTCTTTCCATTCAGTACATTCAAGTTGGAATTTATTTCCACCATCTTGCAACTAGTCTGCAAATGTGTATAAGAATGTTCTTTTCTGTATCCCTTAAGGTTCAGCCATAATGTGTCCGTGAAATAACTATTTCTAATTGTCTTTGTTTATAACCTGATTCCTGGCTGATCCATGAGTCAAATTCTAGTCACACCATGAATTGGATTCAAGAAGTTTATAATACGGGGAATAAGCGGGTGACTTTTTTTGTAGCATATGTGCTTTTGAAGAATTCTAGTGTCTATCTGCAGGCATGCAGTGGGTTTAAATTCTGTTCATCCTCTGATTCATCACTGAGAGTTGTATAGATATTGAAGTGATTTAAGTGACTACAGAAGTTGATGATTGTATAGAGATGTAGAGATAAGTCACCATGTCTCTTGCATTATACAGCTTTCTTCTGTTTTTAGGCCTCAATTCACACCAAACTTGGGGCTTCTGGTTGCCCTTGGTTTCTTTTTTGATTAGTTAAATTATGGAAGCTTTATGGGGCAGTTTAATACTTTCTCACACTTGTGTAATACTGCCCCATATTTGGAGAAAATTGAAGTTACAACCACTCTTTCTATGTTCTCGAAAAAATCTAAACCACTTTTTTCAACTCTCATCTAAAAAATTGTGTCCAGACCTTTAAACAAAATTGAAGTTAAAAAGACAGTGTTATCGACATAGATTGATGGGAAATTTCTGAATGGCTGTTCATGTCCACAAATGGTCCCGTGTGTCCTTTCTCAATGGGGCCAACTGGTTCATATTGTTAGAGCACGCATTCTGCTTTTTCTTAGTCATGATTCTCAATTTAGCCTTTTTCATTCAATTGCAGTATGCGGAATATTTTATTCTGAAAGTTTGGAAGAGAACTCTGATTATACATTGAACTGTAATGTGGGAATCTTCTTCAGTGGTGCCGAACAATAGTTTGCGGCTTGTGTAAACCCTAAAACTAGATGCAAATGATAGGTTTCCTTTTTGCCTAAAACAATATGTCAGGGCAGGCACAATTGTACCAAGGCATGCGTCCCAACATCAATGGACTCACTCAATGATAAACATAGTAGATATATTAATTGTTGATGAAATCATTGTAGACGAATATGTTATTCATTCATTTCATTGAGAATAAAAAGTTTGATATATATATATTATGATTTGTCACGGAACTTGAATCACACTTATAATGATTTAGGAACTTGATTGACATGGTTCTACTTCCTGTATTTTGCTTAATCTTCAGGTTTTCAATTCATATGTTCATATAATTGTAATGTTCTTACAGTTACTTTCTTGTAGCTCTTCTCTCTTTCTCTGTCACAGAGATTTTTCTTCATCTGATCTTTCTTTGTGCCTTTTTGTGCGTCCCCACATTTGACTACTCTGTTTCACTCGTTTGTCATGGTTGTTGGAATCTGTACCTTCTGTGCAGTCTGATCATCACATGTTTTTTTATGTTAAATAACGTTTTGGACACATTTAGATTCTGATACGCAAATGATACAGGATTTTCTTAGGATCTCTTGACATAGATTATTATAGTTACTTCTATTGTTTTCTACAAAGGACCTAAAGATCATTATTCTATCAAGTATTGCTCTTAATAGTGGGTACATCTTCATGCAGTCGATACTAGTGTTGTGCAGTTAAATAATATTTGTTTTTTTCCTTCCATTCTTCAGCTCGTCCATTGGTAAAGAGAAGTCAGGGGACGGCACAACTGGTATTTCCAGGGCAGACTCTCTCTTTGAGAAAAGCTTTCCTTCTGGTTAGACTGTTCGACTTTTCTTTTAAGCATTAATAGTTGTTTTATGGCTGATGTTTTTTTTTACTTTGTCTAACATATATGCTTCCAGGTTCTTCACAAGTTCCCCGTTTACATGAAGTTGGTATGGGGCCAATTTCGTATCCATGTATTGAACTTTCTATGGAAGAAAGTGATGGGTCGAGAAGTTTTAGTTATACTGCACCCCCACAAGTGAGTAAGAACATGCCTGCTGGTCTGGAATCATCCCCAAATATCTTGTGCTCCGTTGAGGAAAGTTATGTGGTAAATAGTCCATCTCCTCCCAAAATTGAATCCTTCTCCACTGGAGGAACCAGTGCAAGAGAGGTTCAGTCTTCAAACAGTGTCATTACCAGTGAAGCTTCAAACTCAAGTTCCAATCGTTCCGACTTGAGTATGAACATAATTGACGAACAAACTGTTAATGAAGATATATGCGACCCTGTAGATTTTGGTCAATTTTTTCAAGAAGGCTACTGTAAGGCTTCAACTAACAATGAATTGCATGAGGTAACTGAACTGGTTGCTGATATGGATAGCAGTAGTAGTCCTTGCAACAAAGAGAAACCTGATGATGATGGGGAAAGTGATGATATGCTGGGAGGTGTGTTTGACTTCTTCGAAGAAGGTGAGTGATTAAGTGGGTTTTGTCTTGTAGAGTTACTTATTTCTTTGTCCCTCCATCCTTTTCCTTTTATTATGTAACATAGGCTTTCATGAAACCGTGGATTTGTTTCATGCAATGCCTTTTACAGTTTAGGCCAAAAAAATTGTATAGTAGATTTAGTCTATTATAATAGAACAGATAGAACTTGGTAAAAAGATGACCTTTTTTCAGTAGGACAGATTGACCTTAGGTAGTTCCCTACCAAGGGCCCTTCTCTAGTTTCTTTGACAGTATTGAATATCTTCTGAACTTTTAGTTGCAAGGGTCATTATTTCTTATTCTGTATGTAATGCAGTTGCCTTTGGTTGTTGCAGGTTGATGCCTGACTCTGATTCCCGCGTCATACCAGCCTAATCTTATTTCAATAACATTTAGTATTGCTGGTAGTAGGATATTGGCCAATTCAGTGGAACATATCGTATATGCCATTGAATAGAGCTGAACATTTCAGAAGAAACCTACTGACTGATATGTGAAATATGACTTTAGTTATTTCCTTTTTGCCGGAGTGAAGATGCCTGGTTTCTCCTGTCCGATTCTCTGTATATGCTGTATAGTAAAATTCTTGGTGCAAATGATTGGTGTGGACATGACAGTCTATGCTGTGTAAAACTATTGTTCTTTTTTTTTTTTTTGAAAAAAAGAAAAAGAAAATAAAAAAATGAAAATGAAAAGAAAATCATCATTTATTGTACAGTTGTTTTTCTGTTTCATTTGCCGTGTTTTATTGGAACACTAGACTTTGTCGTTTGATGTTTATTTGTATCAGGGTTATTTTGGCAAAGTTGGCGGATGTATAAACATGATGCTGAATGATAGGGAATCAAGTAAAATTACTTGATGTCGAATGAGTTGTGAAGTTGCTTATTATTGACCCAAAACTATGTTGACAATTCTCATTTTTCAATCTATAGTGTATTGGCATTATAGCATTTGGTAGTTGCGCAATGCTACTGGGTAATTGTATGATAAAGTATACTGCTACTTCTCCCTTTTGGGTGATGCTGTTGCATTAACATGAATACTGTGTCTCACTGCTAAATTGGCCATGTAATCTATGATATATTTTTATTGTTTGATTTGGCTAAATTGCAAAGAGAGAGAAACATAACAGTAAATTGCTATGCCAAAAGTACTACTGAGCACTGGGTTATCTTCTTGCTCTTCCCTTTCAAAGAGGAGAGGAGGACTAATGGACTAGACTCCAGAGGCCTCCACAGGAACTATCATTACATGGAATAGAAATCAAAAATACATCTTCCTTCAACAAACAAACAACATTAGTACTTGGAAGAGAAATTTCAATACCTTAAGCTTTCACTTGTTTTATCTTGAAGATGTTTGCCTTCATGTTTTCACCATGAGAGTAGCAGTTCAAAACTCAAAAAAATATCAGTAGTGTCAACAACTTTCTGAAACTAGTCCGTGATTTTTTATTTTTCTTAATAAACACTGGAAAGTGATCTTAATAGGAAAAGTAATTTTACAAAAGTTGAAACTAAGCTCTTGATTTCAAGAAACTCATATCAATGAAACACTGCAGGACCAACCCTGAACGTCAGCTTATCAATCCTCTATTGATGATGAGAGTGCCATAAGTGCAACCACTACAGATCTCATAGTCGGCCGCATCTCATGATCTTTCTCTGTACAAGCATTAGCAAGCTGTATCATCTGTAATAGACACGACAAGTGTTTAATGCTTCAAGGAAGCAAAGAAACAAAAGGTGGTACACAGTGTAGGAAAGAAATGTAATTTGTACCTTTTGGACTGAATCAAAAGGGTAGTTATCCTCGAGTTTGGGGTCTATCAATCTGGAAATGCCTTCAATTGGATTTGGATGATTATGAGCTTCTGCAAACTATGATTATCACGGAACAATCAGCTTTAGCTCGTAAATTTGGTGCAATAGACAAAGTAATACTAGCAGGAGGATAAAATCTGTGAGAAGGTCATGTAAGTGGCAAATGATAACATTCTGTTAAGAAATATGCTGGAGCAAAGTTACCAATGCAACAAGGCTTCTTGCTTCATCTATACCATCTTCCTTGACTACTGCTTCCTTTGACGAAATTAGTTCATAAAGGACAACGCCAAAAGCATAGACATCTATTTTAGATGAGATAATTCCTGAATGACCATACCTGCATATTTCAGCAATAGTTATTAGAACTATCTATCTGTGATACATCAGATGCATGGGGAATAATATAAACAACTTCGTCTGAGGGAGTTCAACTAAAAAGTTTCCAGCTTATATACAGCAACAACAACATACATACTCAGTATAGTCCCACAAGTGGGGTCTGGAAGGGCGGGATATACGCTGACCTTACCCCTACCTTTGTGAGGTCCTATTTCCCGATAGAACCTCAGCCTTTTCAGAATATGGTTTGAAGGAAATGCAAGAGCAAAACGTTTCCAGCTTATATATGTACATTATATTTTTGAAAAATTGAATGTGTAAATATATGTTATTGAATTCCGTTGACATAAAAATGTCTCTAGTGCAACTGTCAAGGAAGTGGAAGATTTGTATGGGGTCTTGTGTTCGAATTCCAGTAGAACCAGTCTGTCCTGTACCGGTACATCAGAAAGACAAAATAGTTTTGATGCATTAATCTTAAATGTCAACTCTGTTACCATAGAGACCACCTATTGCCAGGTTCTTTATTAAATAAGCCCATTCAGCAGCAGCTATTTCCTATGTTTAGACACATTTTGTACACTGAAAAAACTTACTCCGGTGGCATGTACCCAAATGTACCCATAAAACGTGTAGGTATAGTTGAATTTCCATTTTCAACCAGTTTCGTCAAGCCAAAATCTCCAACCTGTAAGTAAGTGATTTACCAATCAGGAGAGCACTTAAAATATATTTGTCAAAAAACAAAGATTAGGGGCCTTAATAAGACCTTTGCATGGAAGTTTTTGTCTATCAGGATATTTGCTGATTTAATATCACGATGGATATAGACAGGAACGGTGTGTTCATGTATATATTCCAGACCCCTGGCAGAATCTAGTGCGATTTGCACCCTTGTTGACCATGGCAGTGTGTCCCTCCCTGGAGATAGATTTATCAAGTAACTAACAAATGCTTAAGCTTATAAACATCGCTATAGCTCATTAAGTTCCATACCACGTAGATGTTGGCTTAGATTACCATTGTCAATGAACTCATATACAAGGAAGAGATACCTGTCAACACAATATCCTATCAAGCACACCTGCATGCATTCAGTGACAGCAAAAAATCAAACAAGCAAACTAATAAGCATAATACATCATTAAACTTCCCAGTTCCCTACCAGATCAGTATATGATATACATACAATTCCAGACTTAGAACTTCCAGTAAAAATGTGGCCAATAAATCATGAATCATCTCTTACAAGGTTGTATTTTTTACTGTCATATGACATACCATCAATTTTAAAGTTCGTTTATACTTGGGGCTAGATTGATTAAAATTGATCAACTGAATAAGAAAAGATTCTCTTTTTTGTTATTTATTTGTGGCGGTTAATGAAGTAGATGAAAAACAAGTTTTTCTTTCAAATATCAAACATGAATGCCATGATGTCAAGATGTTGCATCATTTACCCCGATTAGCATTATACTTGTGCTCATCAAAAGAAATAGAACTCTGCTTCTAAAGGCAATCTCAACTGACAGAGAAGATATTGATAATTACCAGGTTCAAGTGATGAACACGCGTCAAAATTTTCAGTTCAGCAAGAAATTCAGTTTTTGCCTGCCTATTCATTTGCTTTATTGCTGTTGCCTGTATCATAGTTTTCAGTATATGTTAGCAGAAATTCACAGTATAAAAAGAAAAAATATAGAAATGTCCCATTGAACGGTGAGTTTCCCCCTTTCAAGTCATAGTAGCACAGGTCCATTTGTAAGTAAGTTATTATCAGTTTATGCAATAAGAAATCCCCCAACATATCCAGTTGCAGTATAACAACCTTAAATTTTACTGTATAATCTATAACTAATAATTCTTCGTAATAATCGTAGCTTTTATAAATTGTGATTCTCTAGGTTTATCACACTTCTCATATTATTCCTCCAAAGTTAAATTCTATAATCCAGGACTCTATGAAGTCTTCTGAAACACATGGAACAAGGGACAAAGTAAAGTAGCAGCTGACTTGCTACCTATAAAGGAAAGCTAGGGTCCATTCTAGGCCTCAGTAAACTCCATCTTATTGGAATGAACAATATTGACAGGTGTTCCATGACTTCACCTTTTTTTTGTTTATGACAAATAGCTTAGGAAAAAATATGTAGGGAATAGAAAGATTTCAACCTTCAAAAGAGACAGGCAGACATATTTTTACAGTTATTTGATGAAAAAAAATTTGAACTGCAGACCTTCCCTCTCAGCTCAGCATAATAAACAGTTCCAAAGCCACCTTCTCCAATCTTATTAGAAATGCTAAAGCCATTAGTCGATTCAGCAAGTTCTTTGTATGAGAACTCCGTAGATTTGTCCACAGCTATGCCCAAGAAGCCTGCCAAGGCACCATCAGAAAGGTCACTGCCTTAGTTCCCTCAGGCCTTGCTCAGTTTATATAATAACAACCCAAGATATGGAATAAGTACAAAGCCATGAAGTGTTTAACAAAATTTCGATCTACCAAAGGTGAGACACTGATTTTAACACTTAAAATTTACTATTTGATTTATTGATCCCTGTGAAACAACAGTAGACAGACAATAGAGGAAACAAGACAACACCAGCTAATAGCTATCAATTCAAAAAATGAAAAAAACTTTGGAAGAACTTATGTTGCAAAAAGTGTTTTTGTTAATCTAGAGAATTACCCTGATCAGATAGATGCGATTGATCAGCAGTTGCTGAGATTTGTGGCACAATCTTTTGTGCCTTCTTTCTATAAAATCCCAGGTAAATGATGCATATGAGTAATGCAACTCCAGCTACTGCAACTAGTGATGCTACTTCCACTCCAGCAATAAATTTACCTGATGAGCCTGATCATACACTCGTACAGAATAATCAATAAGCTAGGATAGCATGAATAATCCATGACTAACTAGAGTTGCGTTAAACATGAGAGCAGTCACCTTTGCTGCAAAGTCGAGGGAAACATGGATGACCAAATAAGTTAATAATATACACCAAGATAAGATGTTCAATTTATAGTCAACTCAAGTGTGAAAAAGATACCTGGTTGGCATAGGTGGATAGTTCCCAAATTTATCTGCATAAAACAAGGAACCATGGTCAGAAAAATTATCCACCAATTGAAAAAAAGGATGTCAATATTTTTACCAAACCCCAAATTAAAATTAAGGTTCAAAATCCACAACGAAAGTTTGACAATCGACCTCAAAATATTCGGGAGATGAGAAAATGAATCAATCTCTCATGAAAGGTTCAAAAATGGGAAGTAAAAAGAATTGAACTGAGTTATCCTGCTTACTTTTCAGGGAAACATTTTCCTTCATACCAATACGGAACTACTACATGTATTAAAATGTGGTGGAACAAAACAAATATGACGGATAGTCACCTCTGGTTGGAATGTAGAGCAGGCCAGTGCCAGCACTGAAATTGACGCCTGGATTGTACATTTGGACCAATTTTGAACTTGTTTTTGTCGCCAAAGCTATTGACGTCAAATTTTCCCCTGGAAACATTGGATACGTGAGGAACAAACTATAATCCTTGGAGACATGTTCGTTCCCGCAGGAACAATTCACTATGACGTTCAATGCTGTCATTTCCGGGTAGTTGTTAATCCTACTCAGCCACTCTCCAGTTATCAAATTGGAATATTCGCTTGCTACATAATCATAAGTGCACCCAGAGTAAACAGGGTATGTAAATACGTGGCCCAAGTAGTCGCCATTATTAAGGCAGTCACAGGAGAAGGGTACGTTAACCCGGTATTTGCCATCAAGATTTCCAATGGCGTTTAAGATACTTGGGTTATAGCTACGGAATTCAGGGATAGAGATGTTCGAGAAGATGTAGGCTATGTTTCTAATGTAAGAATCATGATCACCAGATAACGAGATACTATATGAAGCTAAAGCTAAGGCACAGCCCTCTGTGCACCTGGAATCAGCATAATCAACTGAAAATAAGTAGTAGTAATAATAGTACATCACAAATACGATTGTCCTTATCCTTGGAAAGATATACATTCCTCTTGTTTTTAATTTTGATCTTCCAAAACCAAACATCAAGAGGAAACACAGAAAAGGTATAACAGTATATTGGAATTATTATGCTAACACAAAGTTTCTATGGAAAGTGGATAACGAAAAGTAACAAGTTGACTAGTTGTCAATGAAAATTTTCAAGTGTGAGGATCCATTCTTTTTTTTTTTTTTTTTTTTTATACTTAGGATCCGTTTGGCCAAAAAAAAACTTGGAAAGTGGTGTTTGGTCATATAACTTGGTATCTCAAGTTTTCAAATACTAGAAAAAATTAGTATTTGGGCAAGTTCTAATAGCATGTGGGAATTTTGAAAAAATCAAAAATCATCTCAAACTTTTATATTTTATAAAAAATTCTTATCATTTATTAATTCCAACTAATATTTGTTATTACCTCCTCTGGAAAAGTTTGAGTTCAAATTTGAGTGATAAAATTGAGAAAAAAGAACAATTTGTGTTTAATCGGCTATAATTATAACTGAATCAATGACAAGTTTGAGTATACAATTAATGTATTGTCTTGCCTATATTGTTATTTTGTTATTGTTGATTGTTATTAATTACTCCCCTTGTCCCTAATTATTTGTCCTTTTTTCTTTTTTTAGTTGTCCCTAATTACTTGTCCATTTTGACAAATCAAGAAAAGACAAATTTTTTTTTACCTATTATACCCTAAATTTATTATTTTGAAAAAGGTAGAACTTCTTGAAAAATTTTAATTTTTAATTCATCCACTTCATAATTAATAGGGGTAAAATGATAAACTGACTATGTCAATAATTATTTTCTTAATAGGTGTGTCAATTCAAAAGTAAACAAATAATTAGGGACAGAGGGAGTATTTTATAATGTTATTTTTTAATGGAACATATTCATTATAAAATGATAATATAAATTTATGGACTTTTAAAATAATTTTTAGAACTTATGGGTATAAATCATATTTTTTGAAATAATCAAATATTTTTGGGAAAACTTGAATCCAAACACATGGTGAAACTTCACCAAAAATTTTATCTAATTATAATTTGTCAAAAATATTTGAGACTTGGGGTCAAACGCTAGCCGCCGAGTACTTTTACCTCCCGGCTTCCACTAACTAATGAACATTAATGGTCCAAGTCAATTGTTGTCTGTTGACTGACCGGTGGCCACCCCTAACTAATTAGATGCTGCTCAGTCAACAATTTGAAATTTTGACAAAAAGAACAAATATCGTCCATAGGTGATAGGGACTTACTATATAGTTTGAAAATCCAAATTTATCAAAAGGAGAAAGACAGTAAATCCAAATCTAACTCATGCAAACACTGCATATTACATTGGGTCATGTACCTAAATCAAGATTCAAGAGTACCTCATTCTTCGTATACAAACAGAAATACATTGAAATCATGAAACTCCAATACAATAATACGTATTTTGTATTGAAGATCCGAGCCTCTGCGATACAATCAGCATGCAAGAGGAGACAAAAATGCTGCTGCTTGGTATTGTAATGTGGTTGGCAAAATATGAAAACTACATAGAATCTTATTAACAAGTACTTTCTTAGGTAGTTGGTGACATTTCGGGCACTTCTCTGACTCTAGTGAAGTGATCCTTATAGATCTGTTGAGCCTACCACCTTTAAATACTTCACATTATGTAACATGATCTTGTTTCTGCCTTTTGATCTTAATTTCCATAGAGTGAAAGCCAACATATCAATCTGTCAATCATGAGAGCGCTATAAGAGCAACCACTACTGATTTCATAGTCGGTCTCATTTCAGGATTCTTCTCCGTACAAGCTTTAACAAGCTGTGCCATCTGCAATAGACAAACCATGTGTTGCTTCAAGTGGAAGCAGAGAAAGAAAAGGGGGTAACTAGCTAGTGCAGTAATTAAAGAGATATAATTGTACCTTGTAGACTGAATCGAGGGGGTAGTCATCGCGGAGTTTAGGGTCTATCAATCTGGAAATGGCTTCAATTTGATTTGAATGACTATAATCTTCATCAAACTACAATTATCACAGAACAATCACGATTAGCTCATCGTCTGGTTCAAACTAAAGTGTCAGATTTTAAATGCAGAGGAGTAAAGTTTATGTCAACGTCATCTCAATGCCAATGAATAACATTCAATGAAGAAATTTGAAGAAAAAGTTACCAAAGCAACAAGGGTTCTTGCTTCATCAACACCATCTTCCTTGACTACTGCGTCCTTGGACGAAATCAATTCATAAAGGACAACACCAAAAGCGTAGACATCTACTTTACGAGAGATAACTCCTGAATGACCATACCTGCACATTTTAACATTTGTTACTATTTTGTACTAATTGCCAGATTCTCTATTCAAGTAAAAAGGTTTGGACAGCTGAAGCTACACCTACTTTTAGACGCGTTTATACAGTGAAAAAAAACTTACTCTGGTGGCATGTATCCAAATGTACCCATAAAACGTGTATTCAAAGTTGGATTTCCACTTTCAACAAGTTTTGATAAGCCAAAATCTCCAATCTGTGAGTGATTAACCAGTTAGAAGACTACAGAAGTTGTTGAAACACAGAATTAATAGAGGACGTTAAAGATACCTTTGCATGAAAGTTCTCGTTTATCAGAATATTTGCTGATTTAACATCACGATGGATGTAAAAGGGGACGGTGTGCTCATGTATATACTCAAGACCTCTAGCTGAATCCATTGCAATTTGCACCCGTGTTGACTATGTCAATACTTCTTTCCCTGGAAATAGATTTACCAAACAATTAATAGATCTGTAAGCATATAAACATCACAAATACAAATAAGAAAACCAAAAAGAATGAACTATTCCATCATATTGCTATAGCTCGTAGAATTCTCGTACCACGAAGATGTTGGCGTAGATTACCATTCTCAATGAATTCATATACAAGGAAGAGGGACTTCTCAACACAATACCCTATCAAGGAAACCTGCATGCGTTCAGCATCAGATGAAATGATCAAAATAAGAAAACAAATGAAGTTGTAAAAGATATTGTTAAAATTTGCAATATCTGGCATTCAATACTTATTATACTCGTTAAAAGGAACAACACTGATTTATAAGCAAAATGCATCAACTGACAGAAGATATTGATCATGTTGGGACCAAGATAAGCAGGTGTAACGCGGAAGCTAGCAAAGCAAAACTCGAAAGACCATGAGTAAGAAGACAAACAAGAAATATACAAAGACACAAAGATTTAACGTGGTTCAGTCAATCGATCTACGTCCACAAAGAAGATGAGCAATCCACTATAAATAT
>JAJOOH010003849.1:0-18443 GCA_029582605.1 Solanum gracilifrons | reverse complement strand
ATCGTATTTCATGTTCTTCTCCTGTTCTTTGAAAGGCATAATCTAAAAACTTTTGCACACCGGCTAAATAGACTTCATCAAGTCGATTGTCAACAAGTACCATCCATTGCTTACTAGGTGCCCTAACCTTAGAGAAAACATAAAAATTAGAATTTTTTTTTAAAACGAAATAAAAATAATAATATGCACACAACTAAGTTGAACTCTAAGATCACAATTTCTAGTAGACCTTGGCTACTTTTTCAGTTAAGGAATTGCAATATACTTTCAAATGACAATAACTGATGTTAATATAATTTTTTATAATAAGATGGAAAGAATTTAATGTTTCAAATTTTAATATCCTACTTAACTTAACATTGTATATGACAAGTCTGTACAAGCTATTATTAACTGGAAAAAAAGTATACATAAATTTGATGATCAATAGAAGAGTTCTTGCAACATGAAGGAACAAAGAAAAAGGGACCGGGGCAACTCAAGAATGTAGAAAATAGTACTTTCGAGTTCAAACGGTTTTCAATTCTTTCCCTGTGTTACATTCAATTGGTGTTGAAGCCCTTTTTGTTAGAGAGGCTGAAGGAAGAAGCAACATATCAATTGTTAGAAAGGTAAAATTGTTATGTTTTTTGTTTTAGACCTTTCTCTTTTGAGGCAATAAGTTGCTCGTTTAAATGATCACATATGTTTCTTTTCTAGATTGTTCATAAGTTGTCATACATTTAGTTAGTCTAGTAGCTTTGATCTTTAGTTCACATATGCTATCACTTATTTGAATTTCACTCCATCTAATGTGTTCATCATTTATTAAAGAAAGTCAATAACTACATTACAGTAGTTTTTCCTGCAGTTCATCATCTTCTCATGATCATTAGTGTATGAGTCAAATAGGTAATGTATGACGCAAGTGTTAAAGTTTGTTTCCTGCCAATATGTTGACACAACAACCATGAATAACGAAAATGAGCAACCTGAACAAAATTAGAGAAGAACACCATTTACAAAGCAACATATTTAGATTTCTTTCTCAGAATTTTGAAGGTTTTCTTTGAGATATCCTTAGCTTTTCACTTATGCTTTCTTTCTCGTCAATCTTTATAATTATTTTCTTCGACAATCTGATTAGTTGACATGATTTTTTAAAAGCCAGTAGTTGCTTGTTAACTAGACATGACATAAATGGCCATTCAAATTGACTTATTTGTTGACCACTATCTTTAGTTAATTGTTCAAAGACTCCAAAGTCAAGTAAATAGTGATGTTAACAGTTGTGTAGATTAACGACCTATAGCACATTAATAAAAGATGACAATTACTTAACTCGATCAAGACTCCAATATAAAGAATCTTCATGTTGTACAGTCACAAACTAATCCATCAAGACTCATATACCTATTTATACATGGGTCTGTTTTGTCCATTAAAAAAAGGGAAATCATGAAGGAGAGAAGGAAAGAAAAAGAGAAGAAGGAAGAAGAAGAACACAGAGGACATTGCGAAGGAGACAACCTATGTTGCTTGTGTGAGAACACCTAGTAGGATAAGAGACGAAGTACAGTTTCTTTTTCTGAAAATTTGTATTCTCTATATGATCAGATGATTCATTAGATCAAGCATGTTAAGACTTAAGCATGATTCGTTGGTTAAGACAATCAGGTTAATGACCAAAATAAATATTTACTTGTCAATCGTTGAAATAAACTTTAGTGCTCCCTATATTTAATTCACTGGTTAAAGACCTCAAATATAAGTGAATCAGTGATGTTAAAATATTTGCCGATTCACGACCCGTAACACATTAATGAAACAAAGCGATTACTTAACTTGTAGTAAATAGAAAATAATCATGTTTATTATTACAAGTCGATCAAGACTCCATTGTAAAGAATCTTTGTGTTGTATAATCAACGACTAATCAAACAAGATTGATTTATTCATTCAATACAAGGGACTTTGGTGTCCATTGTAGAGGGGAATCATGAAACAGAGAAGAAAAGATGAAGGGTTCCCTCATAGTTATTTTTCTAAAATAGACTTTCTATTATGGGTAATGTGATTCTTTGAACACAAAATATACTACAAACATGAATACACTTCAAAAACAATTAAACTTTTAATTAGAATCTAAACTCAATAAAATAAGATAATAGGGCAAAGTTGAGCGACAGATTAGTAAACAGGACGAAGAGGAAAAGACATCATACTCAAAATTCGTAATTGAGAGAAGGAAACAAAGAAGTTGCTGCTGCGAATACTTATAGAGGATTTGAGGCAGAGCCTAATAACCGTAGGTTGCTGTTGATCGAGAGGAAAAAGAGACATTTTTGTTGAGTTGAGCAAAAGATCAGTAAACATGAAGAAGAAGAAGAAAAAAAAGAAGAAGAAGAAGACGAGGCAACATACCTTAAATTCGCAGTTATGAAAAGGAAAAAATATGTTGCTGCTGAGAATACGTACAGAGGATTTGAGGCAGAGCTGAATAACTCTAGGTCGCTGTTAACCAAGATGAAAAAGAGACATTTTTGTTGAGTTGAGCGAATGATATGATCATCAGTAAACAGGAAAAAGAAGAGACACCATACCTTGGATTCGCAGTTGAGAGAATATTGCTGCTAAGAATAGGTTAAGAGGACTTAAGGCAGAGATGAATAGCCCTAGGTCGTAGTTGATCGAGATAAAAAAGAGACACTTCTGGACTTGAGAATTTATGTATAGGGCAAAAACGTGACCAATGGATTTTGAGAGAAAAATGATTTTTTTTTGGATTTTTAGAAAATAGTGTTTCTCTTTGCCGCCTACTTTTCAGAATTATTATTTTTTGGGTTTTAGTAACTTTTTTAGCAATGTTTTGTCTCTCCCGCTAAGTCTCTAAATTACAATTGGGACGAGTCATTAGTTTTCTTAGGGACGAGATTTTTTACCTTCTCAATAACATATAACTTTTAGGACCGAAATATAATCTCGTCTCAAAATATATACTTTTTGTGACGGGATTATTAACTCGTCCCTACATGTTGGTCTTAACTGAACCTTTTTCTTGTAGTGTTATTTATCTTGTCTAGTTGTACTCTTAGTAGCTCTTGTACATGTTTAGACTAGATCCATGGGAGTTGTTAAATTTTACAAGTTTTAACTGAAAGGTGTGTCTAAGGATATTATTTATAAAATAATACTTTTATACTTATTCCTGTTTTCTTTAAATTTTCCGGATGTTTAACTATTGGGATATGAGGGTTCTCCTACTTAGGTGTTAGAGTGAGTGCCTGCACTGCCCGGTGGGTTGGACGGTGACAAATTGGTATCAGAGCCTAGATTAACGGTCTCCCAGTACAAGAGGAGAATATGGACTAGACTCCTACGGATTGGTGGGTTGATGTCCACATCTAATCCTTAGAAGTCTAGAAAGCATTCAAGGAAGTAGTTCCCCTTATTGTCCCATTTCGTGCGAGTGTTTCTTGTGGTAGGAGTTGAGCCCAAATTGGTATCTCTCGATTCCAATTGGTATCTCAACAAATTGAACTAGACATCGTGAATACGACTAAAGGGACACCTACAAGTTAACTAGAATTGGGAAGGTCCAATTGGTATCTAGCCTTAGGGGCAAAAAGGGCATGGATGACAAGCAATGATCATCTATGGAACGAAATAACTAATGAATGGAATCTACCTATGCGTGGTGTGTTAGAATCTGTGATCGCATGCTTCTTTTTAATGGAGATATCTATGAATGTAAAGTTGAACTTGTTGAATGTTACGATGAGATTACGTGTACTATAAATGTGTGCTTAAACCTTCCTCTGCGTTATGTGTTTGCCTAATTGATCGAATCGGATTACGTGAAGAGCTGAACGCGTCTTGTCCTTGTGTAATAACTGTGCGAGTGTCTGGGTGTATCTTGGGGATGTGTGGGTTATTGTAACAACCCATAAAATTAGTAAGACCAAGCTACAGTCTAATGGAAACTAAAAGGTGAAACTAGAGCCTAACATGGGAGCTTTTGAGTTTGGTGTTTGGTTTTAGGTTGTATATTCACTTCCCGTGCTTAAAATGAGGGATTTAATGGTTGAACGTCAAGGCACGTTTTACACCCCGTACCCTTATAGGCTAACCTTGGTCATGGTATATTGGGTTGACAAACCTAGTAACCGGGTAAGGGCCTAAACTATAAAGGAAGGGTTAAGGAAAACTTGATTCTCTTTGGATACGTTTGCGATTGGCAGCATGGTCGTCCAACCCACTTGGCGATGCACTAAAGTGTACCTGGGTCGCCTAGTCGGCTGTCCCTCCTAACCTAGGTACTGCACCAAAGGGAAAGCTATGACTTAGCTCACCAACCATATTGGCGAGTCGCTCATTGGTCCGTCAAGATCGCCTAGTGAGCTGCCCATTTTTGGAGCTCACTGGAAATTTGGGCGAGCCAAGGATTCACTTGGCGAGTCGCCTAGTGCTCTTGGCTAGCCAAGAGGGTCCATTGGGTGAGCAAGGTCGTGAAAGGGGTTAAGGGGAGGCAATCTAGGCTACTGGTCAAGGGCCAAGGGTGTCACAACGTTCCGTAAAGCCCCACACGGACCGTTAAGTCATCCGTGAAGGGTTTACATTTGATTTAGAGTGTAGGGTCAACTTCAAATTATGATATATATTAGCTTAAAATGAATTAGGTGGGCCATAACCTATCCAATTAAAGGTCTTTGAGTCCTCTTTGCTACACCACCGAGTTTTCCCAATTCCGATATCGGAGTAAAAAGTTATCCCCGAAATAGTGAAGCACTGTCAGGCTTTAAAAATGGAAGAGCCAAGGGTCATTAGGCGAGTTGCCTAGTGCACTTGGCGAGCCATGAGATTCAAAGGGCTATCTTAGACGGGTTTGGTGAAAACTTTTAAGTTTAAACTTTGTTGGTCCTTAGATCCTTTCCAAAGTTGAGTCCACATTATTTTATTCTTTCCCTAGAAAGTATATAACCTCTTTAGACTTGAATTCCTTCAATTAAGTTAGTTCTTAGGGAATTAAAAGAAGACCCATCTTCTCCCAAAAATCTTCTCTCTAGACTCCATTGAAAAACATAAGAAGGGATCAAGCTAGAGCTTCAAGAAGAAGACTTTTTCATATGAATTTGATGGGATTCTACAACTAAGGTATGGATTCTTTTTATTCTTGGTTAGTTATCACCAAGAAGCCCCTTCAACTATGTTTTCAAATTCCCCAAATCTATGGTTTTCAAATCTAGTCATGGGTCTTCTTCCTAAACGAATTCAATTGTTTAATTATGTCTTATTATGATTGTTTAAGATTATTTATGGTTGTATTAATGGAGTATTGATGGATTTTGATAAAAATCTCCCTTGGACCCATGATTTCCCCTTCTTCCCAAATTGTGAACTAGGGTATGACTTGATTCATGATGAAAGCTTGTTAAATATTATGTTTATATATAATTATGTTTTTAATTGATGATACTAATGATTTTATATGATTATAACTTGAATTCTAAGGAATCCATGAGTTTTCCCCAAACCTAGCTATGGCTCTTCCCAACACAATGAATGTGGTTAGAAGTTGATTCAATTGATTGAGTGTGAGTTGATCATGATGTAATTACATGATCTAAGTATGAATCTACCTATATCCTCGATTAACCTAAGATTCTAAGGTTCTGTCTTGAAAAAGGCAAATTGGGGGTTAGATGTGAACCTCTAAGATTGATGAAGTTCTTGGTGAATTGCCTTAGATTAGATAAGTTAGACTTGAATTGCTTGTGAATGAATCTTATAGACATGAACTAACTTGATTAGGTATTTTATGATGGATCATGGTTGTAGTAGTATTGTGATCTAGTCTACTTGATGATATATGTCTATAATTTTGTAAAAATGAACATTATTACAATGTGAGATGTTGCGTGAGGGTAATGCTCATAATATGAAGATAATTCCTAAGGCTTAAATGGTAAAAGCTAATATGAATAAGTTAAGGAAGTTTAGGCTTAAAGAAGGAAGCTATTATGTATGTTGAGTTGTATATGGCATGATTATGAATAGACTTCTCCCACATGACCTATAATATGATCACATGAGATTATGCATGAAATGAATATATTACTTGAGTCATGGTTGTATCTATGTTATATATGTTGAATGCTAGATGTGTTGACTCACTGTGACTCTTAAATGCATTGTATGTGTATTATGTGTAATTGTGGTGTTATATACATGTTTATGAACACTTGAGAAGGAAGTGTCTATGATGATAATGTATCTATGGTGTTGATCGAAAGGTTAGTTCTCATATGCACCTTTACATACTATTATGCATGGAATGTACATGACCATGTTGATCCACTTGAAAGGTTGAGGTGTTTAGTTATTGTGTATATTGTGGTATTGATGCAAGATCCTTCTTTCCTTTATCCCTATACATGGCTATGTATGATATGTTATGACTATGGTCGTATTTTTGTGTTGAATGAAAGGCTAATTCTCATGAAAACACTATGAATGATAATGTGAAAGGTTTACTCACTTATTGATGGTTCTAAAGTGAAAGGATGTTCTCACTTAATTAATCTTTGAGCCATTATGATGTATGTTGTGTTCAGTGCCTAGTGCATTCTTTCACTAACCTAAAGTTAAGTAAAGACTTAATGTAACTTTTAAAGGGAATTATGATTAGCACTGAGCGACTATGAAAGTGAAATGGGAGGCTTTTACGTTTAAAAGTCTGGCTTCCCAATGTATGTTAGCTCATGGGATTGAAACCTTTTACGTTTAGCAACTACGGGTTTCTAGTAGCAATTTCCATATCCCATAACTATGTGCCCACATAGGTATTAGCTAGTGGATCCACCTAAAAGCTATTATGTACGTTCTACCTTAGGAAAGTAGGACACCCTCTTTTCGGTGTGGGGATAGAACACCGGATTCCATGTAGCTCACATGGTCTATGTCGGTTAAGACTATAATCCCTAAATGATGCCAATACGAGCTATAATAAGAACATGGACTCTAATTATGATTCCTTAAGAGGTACTACTTGGTATGAGTGGGGGTATGGGACTTTACTGATACATTGCACAGGTGGACTTTAAGAGGGGTTATAGTTAGGTCCTCTTATGAAATGAAGACTTATGAGTTATGTATGTGTGATATGAATGAATGTTAAGGTTGACTTTACTTATTTCAAGTTATAATAATGAATGTTCCCTTACTTATATATGTTGGTTATGAATGAACTAAAAGTAAGATATGTATGTTGTTGGTGGTCTAAATGTGATACTTGGCATTTGGTAAGGTTGTGGGACCTTACCATTGCATTGCACCAAGTATAAATTTGGGTTGCATATATGTGGTGTGAACTTATGTTATGTATGATCATGGTAGCCTAAAAGTAAGACTTAGTGTAGATAGGATTATGGGATCCTAGCTATGCATTGCACAAGTTTAGCTTAAGGTTACTCATGTGATAGTTCTATTATGTTGATATGATCTTTTTATGTACTTATGTAGGTGAACTATGTCTTGTGAAGATTGGAATATGCACTATGTTGTGTTGAAGACTATGCTTGTTATTGTTACGATATTCTATATGTTATGATGAATTGTGCATAAGTTATCCTATGAGCTACATTCTACAACTATTTCAAAGATGATGTTCAAAAATGGCATGAAGCATGGTTTTAAACTAAATGTCCCTTTTATGCATGTTTTAAGGATTTTCTTGCATGGCTTCTATACTTAGTACATTTTGTGTTAACCCATATTTCTACAATTTCTATAAGTGTAGGCTTTGGAGATATTGGATTCCATCCTCGTGGCTAGGACCCTTGTAGATTAAGAAGAAGAAGATTGGTGAGTCCTCATAGTATTCGAGGATCGGACCACATGTCTGTTTAATGTCGTTCTTTTATGTTTTAGATTTATGTAATGGTCGTGTCCCTAAGATTGTATTAAAGAGTTTTAATTGTATGTTATAGATGGTTTGAGACATAGTGTCATAGACTTTCTCTCTTTTTATAAAGAGTTCAATTGTTAAGAAATGTTTTAAATTTTCCTCATTTTTCCTATGTTCTTATGTCATGATATGCTAAGGGCTTGTATGAGACCCCTTCGGGGTCAAGTGCGCCGTATTACGACTAGGGGGTGCTCTCGGGTCATGACAGTTTTGTTGCTACAAGAATAAATATTTGCTCGTGTATCGAAGGAATCAATTGGGGTAGACAATGGTTTTCCTAGCTTGAAGAATTATCCTAAATTCGTTGGTGAGGCTGGAAACCTTGGGGAAATTTAGAAAAAAAGAATGAAAAGAACCCAGAAATATTTGGCCTGGGTTTTGGTCCCGTAAAAACTGTTGGGGCGGGATTATTCCAGCCAGAGCGGGAGAGGGCGAGCCAGAACCTCAACCCAGCCTCCCCTGTTTTTTCCCTAACTTCAAATGCCAACCCCAATAGAATCCGAACAAACCCCTGCATTCCTTTCAGTGTTCAGCAATTTGGGGAATAGTTATAAAACTTAGAAATGCACCATTTTCTACGGAAAAGCAGGAAATCCAACATCCTTGTACTTACAAAAAACTTAAGCAAGTCGAAATATAAAAGCAAGTTGTCTAAAAATTTACAAGTAAAAAGGGAGATATAATAGTCAGTTCAGGAACCCTCAGACTGAGTGGTGTTCACGTCGGAGTCAAGGTCCTCTGGGTATCACGATATCACAGATAGGGAACTCCGTGTAGTCCTTTGGATCTAGTAAGGGAATCTCCTTTCCAAGGGCAACACAAGTAAAGATGGCATTAATAGTCTTGCACATCCAGGACATTAGGCTAACACTTTCCACACTCTTTCTACTCTCTTGGCTCAACTATCGACGTACTATCTCGACCTTTAGGGCAGTGCTAGGTGGAACCGAAGAGAAGTTGGCATAGGCGCTCCCCAACCTATTTCGGAAAGCCGCCAGATACTCTTCGACCCATGCACCTAAGAGTGGGTCCTCGTCATCTGAATCCATGCCCGTCTTACTGCTGCTAGCCCTGCATGTACTCCTCCTCTTGCTCCTAGAAGTAGAGCCCTGTCTGACCTAAAATGGGTGAAAGGGGGGATCCATAGGAAGTACCTCATCAAAATTAAAAAGTCGCACTCCAGCCCACTTGCACAGCATAGTAATGAGTCCCGGTAGAAAGAAATCCTTCTTGTTACCCCAGTAGAACATCTTCCACTCTGAAATGATTTGCGCCCCCACATTTAACTGAATTCCTGTATAGTGCACCCCACCACCAGAGCTCGAGGAAAGGTCATGTCTGTGCGGTTGCTCAATGGGCGGAGCCTTGTAGTCACCAATTATAGCCACCTCTTCCCATCGAGTGACCAATCCGTTCTAGTAATACCTTGCACAGTAGACTAGTATACCTGGTCCAGGCGCGCGGGCCCAACCCTCGTGTCACAGCCACTCCAGATCCATCTCTTTTATCTTGGCCTCGAACTCTGCATTTGAAACATCGGGCAGCTCTAATACTTCATTGATGGTGGTGGCATTCAAGGGGATATCAAATCCCTAGACACGGATGACAGGGTAAGTGTCATCTCAGTGGACGGTAGGGAGAATAACATAGAACTCCCTCACCCAGTTAGAGCATGCATCTGGGGGAGCCTCAGTCAGTGGAACACATCTGAACTCCATCAGGCAAGCATGAAATGCAGGCACCTTCTCCTCTAGATTGTGCAACATAAAACCCCTCTCACAACAGTACCTCATGTTGCTGTGATGATGGTACCTCTCCCATCTCGCGGCATCGGAAACCGGACGAAGGGTAAGTGTTTGTCTTTTTGACCTGCCATCTAGACAGACTACAATAGGTTGAATATAAATTAGAACGTGATAGGATAGTCTATGTATGGCTAAAAATCAAGAAAAGAAAAAGTTTGGTGTTAGGGGTACTGGCCACTGGTCTGGTGTATCCCGCCACAGCGACCATAATCCCACCAAGGCAGGTTTATGAAGGACACCAGAGGGGCATCTCTTCATCCCAAAACCTCCATTTTTGACAGAATTTCAACATATCAGAGTATATAATCTATCCTAGAACATAAATAAGCAATTATTTAGGTAAAATAACTCCTAAAAGAGGGCTAAATTCGAATATACACCAAGAGACCCTCAACTTCCCCCACCCTTTTTTGTATCGATTTAACCGTAGATATACAAAATCCTTATGCCCAGGACCTTGTTGGAACGTTGGGGACGAAAAGGGAGTGTCTATGCTACGTTTTTCTAACAAATCAAGCAACCTATGTCCATCTTTGAAAATGACCCCCAAAAACCTCTTCTAATCAATCGTTTAATAGCATGCATATTGTTGTTAACCAAGAAATGAAGTAGAGAGCTTGGGAAACAAGAAATTACCTTGATTTTGGCATCCGAAAATGAAGTGGTTATAGTGTGTTTGGAATTTTGAGAGGTGAGTTAGGGAGAAATGAAGAAGTGAACTTCTCTCCCCCCCCCCTCCCCGATTACTGTTTCTTATCTCCCGCTTCAACGGTAGATATCTCGCTACAGCGTCCCTGCCTTGGCGAAAGGGTTGCCGCCCTGGTGCGGTAATGCTGTGGAAACTAGGCATGTTGTCCTTCGTTCTAAGTTGCCACAAATTCCCTAATCTGTTCGGTGTAGTACCCTCTCATGTGTTAAATAAGTGAAAGGCCACCAATCGTCGTAATTCTGTAGTAGACCACTTCTTTAATTTAGAATTAACTTGAAATGGGGCGAGTAATGTCCCGTGCACTAATCGTTCGGGGAAGAACGAGGGATAAATTGGTATCTATTGTAACAACCCGAACTGTCATTATTTAGGAGAAACAAACATCCAGGTAAATTTTGGGCCATTGCCCCGCCAGAGTGGGGTAGTTTCCGCTAGGGCGGCGGTGGCGCCAAGGCGGGGTAAGTGGCTACCATTGCGGGATAGGTGAGATAGAACGTAAATTATGAGAAATCCTATTTTTTCCATATACCTAAAATACCTAAATAAGTTGTAAAATACCCTAGAAACATCAGAAAAGCAGCTCTAAGCTTAGGAAGGAAGTAGAAGAAGATTTCTAATGTAAGGATGGTGATATCTTGCGGATTCTTGGCCAAATTCACCGTAACGAAGCTAGGGAACCCGGAATCGAAGTCAAGAACTTCGTGCAGCTGCTTAGCGCCCAGGTAGGCTAGGTTTTCTTAATTTAGTAGTTTAAATATGTTCTTACTGCATTACATATGTGAATAGATGGTAGGATTTATGCGTAAGCCTTCGTGCATTGAATGATTATTGATTTAAACCCTAGAAAGAAGCTTTAGACGATGAATTTGGGCTGAGTATGGTCGAATTAGGGTTGCAAGATGTATACTGATGAATAATTCATTGTAGGTGATGGTTGTGACTCTATGTTTGTGTGATGTATGTTTGTTCTTACTTCATTATGATACATATATGTATATGAATGTTGCATTGTTGATCACAGTTGCTGTAAATAAGGTAGATGAATGATGGTTACCATGAAATCATGACTTAATTGTATGATATTGAGGATATACTTGTGATTGTGGTGTGTTGAATGGATCGGTTGCCACGTTCCGGCATAACTAATATGGATCGGTTGCCACGTTCGACATAACTAACTTGGATCAGTTGCCATGTTCCGACATAACTATGAGATCGGATCCCACGTTCCGGCATAATTATTGAATCGGGTACCACGTTTCGGTATGCTAACTGTTGGGTTTGGGTTTCATGAGAGGACCAATGATTTGCATAATTGTGTAGCTGGAGAACAATGAAGATGTTCGTTGTTAGTAAATGTTGATAATATGGTACATGTTCAATTTATGCATAGGAATTTATGGTTGTGTTGACTTATATATGTTGCACTTAGTGGGTATAGGTTATGACGGCTAATATTTGATTGTTCTTTGTGTTAAGTCAACTTGTTGGGTATAGTGGAAGGGTAAACTATTCAAAGGGCGAGTAATGGATAGTAAGGGTTGTTCGTGTGTCGTAACGACAAGAAGTAGAGGTAGCGTAGGTGATGAAATATGCTTAGGTGGATTTAACCGTGCGGAAAGAGATTTGGGTTTAGTGGTAAGGAAGTTCAATGTAGTGCACTATGTCACCATGGTTGAGTAATGTGACGGGGAAGTAAGGGTGGGATGTGATCTATTAGTTGAAAGAAAGTGTGGTGATTAATTGGGGATTTGTTAATGTGTTAGAATGTTAGGCCATGATTAAGTAACCAGTAGATAAGTTAGTTACTAGACAAAATACTAGTATAAATTGGAGGTATTTTAAGAGAGGGTAATGGTGGAGAAGCGAGTGGTTTACTGTATATTTCTTACTAGTCGATTTCATATGTTATGTGGGTAGGCGTTGGGTTGACCGATGATGCCTACCAGTACGTGTGTTTATACTGATACTACTCTTGCTATTGCTTTTTGGCATAATCTTGATGCAGGATTGGTGACGTTTCATTAGGTGAAGACGAAGAAATTCTCGAGTAGCTTCTGTTTTCCTTCCGCGTGGTTGGAGTTGTGTCCATGGGAGTTGTTAAATTTTAGAAGCTTTAACTAAAAGGTGTGTTTAAGGATATTATTTATAAAATCATACTATTCTACTTATTCTTGTTTTCTTTAAATTTTCTGCATGTTTAACTATTCGGATATAAGGGTTCTCCTACTTAGGTGTTAGAGTGGGTGCCCGCACGACCCTGTGGTTTGAGTCATGCATTATTGTAGTCTAAATTCATTTGTTTTTTGTTGACAATTTCTCTTATGATCGATGTAGATATATGCTTCTAAATATCTTTTTCCAAAATTATTGAACTTCTCAAGAGTTAGAGAATTGTCACGATTTATTTTTTTGATACCCAAGATAAAAGAATGGCTTTATTTATCAATGTTACTTGTGTTATTTAGTTTGTCAAGAAATTTTCTTCAAAATAGTTATTACTACATAAACATTGCTCTTTCGTTTTAATGATTTATTATTTATTAATATTTCTGTATTTTCAACGAAGAAAAGTTCATATGACTTGTAATAACACCAATTAAAGATTGTGTTAGTTTAATTTTTATTGTAGTATAAATTCATTTGTTTTTGTTAACAATTTTTCTTGTAATGTAGATATATATTTGTGAATATCTTTTTCCACAATTATTAAACTTCTCAAGAGTTAGAGAATTGTCACGATATACTTGTTTGATGCTAAGACAAAAGAATTAATTTATTTGTCAATGCTATTTATGTGATTTAGATTGTCAAAAAGTTTGCTTCAAAAATAGTTATTAATATGTAAACATTGCCCTTTTGTTTTACTAATTTACTATTTCTTAATATATCAGTATTTTCGACGAAGAAAAATTCATATGACTATTGATAATAGTAGTTGAACTTTCTATTAATTAGTTTAGTTTTTATTCTAGTATAAATTCATTTGTTTTTGTTAACAATTTCTCTTGTGATGTAGAAATATGTTTCTGAATATCTTTTCCGAAAATTATTAAACTTCTCAAGAGTTAGAAAATTATCACAATTTGTTTTTTTTATGCTCAAGAAAAAAGAATAACTTTATTTGTCAATACTTCTTATGTGATTTAGATTGTTAGAAAGTTTGCTTCAAAATAGTTATCACTATGTAAACACGGCCCTATTGTTTTACTAATTTACTATTTCTTAATATTTCACGAAGAAAAATTCATATGACTTCTAATAACGCCAGTTGATGTCTATATTAGTTTAATGTTTATTATTTATTTATAGAGACTTTATATAAAATATATATTTTCATTATTGCAAACACACACACAGACATATATATATATATATATATATTCTATATACTACCTTAAAAGCATGAACTCCCTAACTTGAATATTAAATTACTATAATATCCCTCAACTTAAAACACCCACTTAAGTGTATATATTCTATATTTTATAATATATTTATTTATTTATTTATTTGTTCTTATTTATATTAAAAGTTGACATCTTTTCACTTTAATGGGTAGTGCCTTTTCTAAATGGTTGTAACTTTCTAATACATTTATGACTTTTTCGATGAGTTATGACATTTCTGAAAAGTTGTGATTTTTTTTAAGGGTTGCGACTTATCTGATAAGGCACTATAAATACCTTTTCATACTATAGTTTGTTGTCTATAAATAGAGGGGTTTTACTCCCACTTTTAAACTACAGTTTTGTAAGTTTTGTATCCTTCTTCTTATAACAAGAGAGATTGTAAGAGTTGTTCAATTATGCATTTACAATATTTTTTGTGGGTAAATAAGATAGATTAACAAAAATTTATGCGAAAAGGAGAATGAAATAACTCAGCTTCAAACAAAAAGACTATCTAGATAATTAAAATGTACTCATTTTCATAGCAATAAATATACTTTTTTAGCAAATTCTATAGGACAAGAAGTTCATTGATTTTCTATTGCACAATCTACAACTTGGTGTTCAAGCTGTGAAAAGTCTCAAATTGTTGGCGAAAAAGGATTTGATCAAATACATGTTTGAAGAGTCCAAACTAGAAGTAATAAGTATTCCTCCGTTTCCAACTTACTTACTGTACTTTTATTCAGTTTAATATAGAATGTTCTTTTTTCTGGGTGGGTGTGGGGGAGCATCACCTTAAAATTATGAACTCCCTAACTTGAATGTTAAATTACTATAATACCCCCAACTTAAAACACCAATTAAGTATATATTCTATATTTAATAATAGATTTATTTATTTGTTCTTAATTATATTAAAAGCTTACACCTTTTCATATTGTTGGGTAGTGATTTTTCTTAATGGTTGTGACTTTTTAATACATTTATGACTTTTTCGATGAGTTATGACATTTATGAAAAGTTGTAATTTTTTGAAGGTTGCGACTTATATGATAAGGCACAATAAATACATTTTCATTCTATATTTTGTTGTCTATAAATAGAGGAGTTTTACTCACACTTTTAAACTACAATTTTGTAGGTTTTGTATTTTTCTTCTTCTAACAAGAGAGATTGTGAGAGTTGTTCAATTATGCAATTACAATATTTTTTGTTGGTAAATAAGATAGATCAACAAAAATGTATGCGTAAAGAAGAATAGAATAGCTCAGCCTCAAAGGAGAAGACTATCTAAATAATTAAAATGTACTCATTTCATAGCAATAAATATACTTATTCAGCAACTTCTACATGACAAGAAGTTCAATGATTTTCTATTGCACAAATTACAACTTGGCGTTCAAGCTGTAAAAAGTCTCAAATTGTTGGCGAAAAATGATTTGACCAAAATCATGTTTGAAGAGTCCAAAGTAGAAGTAATAAGTACTCCTCCATTTCCAATTTATTTGTTGTACTTTTATTTTTATTCAGTTTAATATAGATTGTTCTTTTTTCTGGAGTGCGTGTGAGGGAGCATCTTTAAATCCACAATGTTAAAAGGAACTTTTATATAATCTACATTCCTTAAATTAAAAGTGTTTTTTATTTTTTTAAATTTCATATTGAATCAAAATTAGACAAATCTGTATCTTTCTTTTTTATCTAAATCTATACTACCTTAAAAGAAGGAACTGCCTACCTTAAATGTTAAATTGTTATAACACCCCAACTTAAAACAAAAAATTTAATAAATGGTAAGTTATTATAAAACTCCAACTTAAAACACAAAATTTAACATATCTTCTAAATTTTATATTGTATTATATGTATTTATTTACATTATATTATATTATATTATATTATAAGCAGACACCTTTTCATATTTAAGGGTTCTGACATTTCAAAAGAGTTACAACTTTTTGGATGAGTTGTGACTTTTATGAAGGGTTGTAACTTTTCTACATGATTGCGACTTTTCCGAAGAGTTATGAATTTTTCGAAGGGTTGCTACTTTTTCAAAGAGTTATGACTTTTCTAATGAGTTTTGACCTTTTTGAAGGGCTGCGACTTTTATTTTATAAGGCACAATACAAATTTTTTTCATACACTACAATTTATTGACTATAAAAAGAGGGGTTTCCTCAATATTTTAAACTACAATTTTTAAAGTTTTTCATTGTTATTCTTTTTCTTCTTCTTCTTCTCCTAGATAAAACATTTATATTTAAAGCTAACACCTTTTCACATTGAATCGTTAAAACCTTTTAAAGAAGATGTGACTTTTCCGATGAGTTGTGACGTTTCCCAAGGGTAGTAACTTTTTATGATAAGAAATATGCACATGCTCATACTACCCTTTGATAACTATAAATGGAAGTGTTTCCTCACATTTTAAAAATATGATTTTTTTATGTTTTCTATTCTTATCTTCTTAAAAATTCGAGTTTGATTTACATACGCTGAGATTCTCAATATTCAGTGAAATTTGAACTCTCCCTAACATGAATGTTAAATTAAAATAATACTCCAACAAAAAACATCCATTTTCGCATATCTTCTATATTATGTATCAATATTTAATTATATTATTATATTATATAAAATGTAAGAACTCCAACAACACATTAATAACTAAGTAATGCACCATGGGGGAGGGAGAAGAAAGTATATGTAACTAAGAGATTTTAAGAGTCACTAACTTTCAGTAGTAATCATAAGAAAATTTGTATCCATTATTAATATGAACTATTAATTAATCATTCATTTTATAATTGTTTACTTAATTTTTTTACCCCCTACCCAGGTACCTGTAACGACCCAGACCACCATGATGGGCACCCACACTAACCTCCAGTGGGAGAACCATTACTACAACCCAACTAAGCAACTTCACGGAAAACTAAGCATTTAAATATACAGAAGCATATTTAAATTATGGATAAATACAAAGTTCCCATAAACTCCAAGGGTTTTTAATAAACAATTAAGAAACTATTGCGGAAGTAAACCCCTAGAACCTGAAAGTCATTGTACCAAAACTATGTTAACCAGCAAGTCGAAGACTACGGGGTACAACCCTGGAAATTAAACATAAACCAAAGCCTAAATGAATAAATAGTCTGAGTCCGAAAAGATTGGAATAAATTAATGAGGGATCAATGACAGCCTGAAAGAATTGGCTCACCCTTGAATCCGATTTCGTTTAGTGATATACCATGAATTTATGGTATTTTTGACACATTTCACTTAAGAGTTGTGTGTCTAGGGCCATTTTGTATTGGAAATAATGTTTTATGTGTTATGTTTGCAGGAAGTAGGCTTGGACGTGGTTGAGTGAGATGACAGCTGGAAATATGCAGAAGTAGCCACCCATGGAATGATCTACATACCGTAGGACCTCTGATGGTCTGTCGATGGGTAGGCGTAGGCATCAGGGAATTCTGACCAAGTGTGGAACTACGAACCGATCCACAGACTGTAGGTCGACCCACGGTCCGTAGGTCGAGTCGTCGATTGATGTGGCATTCCAGATGTTTATTTCCTTATTTCGTTTCTTTTTTATTTAGGACATGTATTTTTATAAATAGGGTAAGTAATCCTCATTTTTGGGGGTTAGACATTATTGTTTACTTTTAGTTCTTGGTATTTTCTTTGAGAATTAACTTGCAAAATTTGGCAATTTGATTTTCGAATTTCTGTTTATAAGATTTTCGCTTCGAAATTCAATTAGAGATTGCGGATTTCTTCTACTCTAAACAGAAGTTCATGAATTCTCCTTATCAAAATATGAATTGTGTTCTTTTAAGCATGAGTAAATATCCGGAATACAAACAACTCAATATCACAAAAACTGATAACGACAAATTAGATCAATTAATAGATAATATATCTAAAATAGAATATAAATATATTCAATATTTAAAGATGCAATGAATGACGAGAATAACGAATATAGACAAAAACTTACTGAAATAATTATAGCAAAAAGAAGAACATAGGCAAAATAGAGTTAACAATAATATATTCGCAGGAATTTGTAAAATATCTATAGTAGCACAAAGAAAAAATATTTTATATCTACAGATACAGATAGAAAGTTTAGAATATAAACTTCAACACAATCTATAAATGAATAAGGAAGAATATGTCATAGACGAAAAATCATATGAAAATTATGACGGATTAAAAATAAAGATCATATTTTCTAAACTAGGAGGAAGATATAAGAAAATAGGTGACAATCTAAGTTTAATGTTAGAAAATGAAACTGTAAAATTAGAAGATAGTTTAACTGTTATGATAAGAATAACAAAAGAAAATGAAGAAATAGATAGAAAAACGGAAATTGAAAAAATAACATAACAAGCAAAAAAGGAAGTACAACATTTCGAAGAAGTAAAAAATACTAAAATAATAGAACTAGAAAAAGAGCTAGCAATATTAAAAGAAATGTATGAAATTAAACAAAAAGAAAAAGAACAAAAAACAAAATTAGCAAATGAGATAAATAAATTTAAAGAAAAATTGCAATTAGAAGAAGAACTAGAAGA
>JAJOOH010003848.1:0-28693 GCA_029582605.1 Solanum gracilifrons | reverse complement strand
ACTATACTAAATTTACTAGTCTTATTGTTAATGGTTAAACGATTGTTACTTTCACACTTTTTGTTAATGGTTAAACGATTGTTACTTTCACACTTTTTCCTTTGAATGTGTCTAGTGTCTAAACTTGCAAGAAAAATGATTGTTACTTTTATGATTATTACTTTCATGCCAAATGCTGAAAAAATCATATGGTTTATTTGAAAATTTTCTTATCGTGTATATAATATATATGAGTATTTTCTTATTGGTTAAACCGAAAACTGAACCGTTAAGTGTCATAGACCGATTAACCAAAAACCGATAAGAAATATGTTATTGGTTTGGTTATCGGTTTGAAGTATTTACAAACCGAAAACCGATAAACCGAACCAATAACACCTAAAACCGAACCGAACCGACCGATGCGCACCCCTACTTATGCGAGTTATGGTGGTTAAACATATTTTTGTGCTACATTTCCCCTTTTTTAAACTATAACATAATTTTGTTGTTTCTTGTCTTACTCTATTAAGAAGTTGTTGTACATGTCTAGACTAGATCTTGAGAGTTAGTCATTTGGTTTGATTATTTTACTCAATAATGTTATGGGTTTCTTAAATTTTGTCATTAAAAATGCATTTGTTATTTATTAAAAGGTCTGTTATCCGATTTTCCTCATAATGTTGGTTGGGTGGTAAGAACTCTCCAATCTAGTTGAAAATATATTTTTTTAATTAGATTTATTTTTTTGGTTCAAAATTTGGGTCAAGAAATAAAATTTCCATGTCTCTATTTATGTCATGACCCTGGACCGTCATGAGGTGAATCCACACTAAACCACATAGTGGTAGAATCAAAGTCTTACCCGAGAACAATCCAACACCAATTAACAAAAGCCAAATTCATCATAAATAAAGAAAATAGTTTGGATCAACTAAGATATTGAGTCCTCCTAAACTCAACTCAATCGTCTGTAAACAACAATGAAAAATACCTCTAAGAACTTAAAGTCACAATACCATAACTTTTAAAAACAGTCAAACTGAGGATAAAACCCTGAAAGTTACATATATGGTCCAACAATAATGTCTTTGTCCAAAAATATGGAAAACTAAATTAGAAGAACTCATGGAAGCTCGAAATATGTAGCTCACCCTTGGATTCGGATCACACGTTTCTCAACTGAGGTCTTGAATTAGCCTCTAGAAGATTTATTGCTCTCTACAAGAAAAGAAACAAGTGAAGAATCAATACAAAAACTACTATGTGCTAGTAGGATCACGCAGTCTGTCTAACATACACATATAAACAATTCATCACTAAATAGCCATCACATGGCAACAAATAATATAGCAACAAATATTAGTCACACTTAGACTATTAGTCAGATGATATGAAACCATAGAACAAAAACTAATTTGTAACACTCCGGAAAATTTTTGAGCTAAGACTCGAACCATCCTTCGTTGTGAGCAGGATATTTTACCGAGGAATTTAAAATTTCTTAAGTGTTAAGTTCACTAGATGTAGCACCTTCAGTTCCAAAAAGAACTAAACTGAAAATAACAAAATCTGAAATTTTGCAAGTTATGCTTAAGTTAGGAGTTTGGGTCAACTTCAAACGGCGATAACTCTTAGTACAAGATGAGTTAGGTTGGCTACAAGATATCTAATGAAAGGTATTTGAATTATCTTCCCACGCCACCGAGTTTGCTAAGTTTCTAGTTCGGATGAGTGAGATATGCCTTTTTGAAGTCAAGTTGTCCAGTTAAGGAAAGTTACCCGAAAATAATAAGGGGTATTTTGGTATTTTCCTTACCCAATCAGATTTAATTCATTTTTAGTGAGGTTTTAAGGGTCTAATCCTATTAGGTTCTATACACCTAAGGTTTTAGTTGACAAATCAAGAAGAGAAAAGAAGAGAAAAGAGGAGAAAAGAGGAAAGGATCAAGGAGTTCGTCGAGGTTCTTGAGTTTTGTTGCGGATTTTCGCCATGAGTTTGATCATTAAGAGATATGTAAGATTTTATAGTGTTGGGTTTGTTCACCCATACACCAATCATGTTATTTTCAATGTACTTTCATTCTCAAAAGATGAAGCAATTGAGTTCTTCATAAGTGTTCTTGAAGTTCATTCTAAATCTTGTTTTTGTTGGGGTTTTGATGAATTCTTGAGATGAAAGTTAGTGATTTGAGTGTTTTTTTTAGTAGATTAGTGTGTACTTAGGTTGGGTAATTGAATCTAAGGAAAACTTGAGAAAAAAATCGATTAAAGCGATCTAGGAATAGAAAATGAGAAGAAAAATCCATCAGGTCGTTCCGGGGGAAGGGTGGCGCAATGCGCCACTGATACTTCAGTAGGGCTGTCGCTCCACGCCAGCAGTGCGCCAAGATTGAGCCTCTGAATTTCAGGGGTTGGTTCCCCGCGCCAGCAGTGCACAAGGGTCGTTTTCCCCCACCCGTTTTCCGTCGTTTAGCCCGTCTGAGTCCTTATAAAGTGTACTAACACTTTTGATTGATTCTAACTACTCTAAATGACTTCTAAACATATAGAAATCATCCATAAACATGAATCATAACCTTAAATTCATAATTCAAATTCAAGGTAGAGTAAGAGTTAAGTCTTGAGAATTCTTTTGAGCCTTTTTTAGGAGGCTTCTACACTTCTAATAACTTGTTTCAAGACTCAAGTAAGTAAGCATGAGAGTGAGGAGAATGTATTCATGAGCCTACATTATCATGACCATAACTCTTGAATTCATAATTCACATTCAAGGGAGAGTTAAGAGTAGAGTTCAAGAAAGTCTTTGAGTTCAATTGTGAATCTTTTGAGATCAACTATCGATTTGAACTAAGTTTGAGGAAGTAAGTAAAAAATGAGAAAAGTCGTATGCATGAATTCCATGTTGTCATGTAGACCTTCGAGTAGAGTCGTCCATGCCTATAAATTCTGCATGAACTCCATAAGTTGAGTATCTTTGAGAGGGGTAGTATCTTCAACTTCTAAGTCTTGAGTATTAAGTTCCTAACCCTTTCGAGATTATATTCCAAATCATGGGAATATTACAAATTACCCATGAAGTCCTTGAGTTGGGTTGTTCATGCCCATAATTGCGCATGAACCCTCCGAGTCGAGCATTCTTGAGATGAGTCGTATCATTGGCTCATTGAGTTTTGGAGTTGTTGAGTTCCAAGTATTGAGTTCTATGCATGGTTATTAAAAACCTTGAATTGAGTCGTTCACGTCCATAATTCGGCATGAACTTTATTGTGAGAAGTCTTTTACATTTTTTTTCTAAAATTGTTTTAAGACTTGAGCACTTGAGTTGAGAAAGTGTAAACTCGAGTTCATTTTCTTAAAAATGAAATATGGGAACTAAGTATTCCCAAGTGTAAATATTTTCACATTTAAAAGAGGAAAAAACTGAGATTTCCAAAAGAGTTTTGAGAAGTTTGAGTAACATCCCTTTTAAGAGAAAGATTTTGAGTAATAATCTCAAACCACTGAAAGAGTTATGGTTTTTTAAACATATGAGCTGAGTATATTTTTAGGAGTAGTATTGAGCACCGATATGGGGACGAGTTCAGATAACTCAAGTCTCCATAAACCATGTAGCCAACGTGGGTAGAACGGGTCATACTTTTTAGATGATTCTTTAATGCTTTGTAGCATAGACTAGTGGATCCACTTAGTTGAGGCGTTCTATATCCCGGCAAGTTACAACCCAGTTCTGGCAGCGTGAGCGAGATGTTATATCATCACATATCTCATAGTGATGGTTCCCGGTTAGAGAAACTCCTACAGAGTTTTATTATATTTTATTATATTTTATTATATATAAATTGAGTTGTTATTATATTCTTCAATACACTGAGTTGTTTTCTACTGTTTTAAAAGTTTTCCATATATTGCATGTGTATTGTTGCTTTATATTGAATTGAGTATCCAGAGTTGAGTACCAAGAGTCAAGTATCTTATTATTGAGTTGAGACTTTTTTCACTGAGTTGAATATCTTATCATTGAGTTGAACTATGTTTCTTATTCTTGAGTTGAGTTTAGCATGAGTGAGCTGAGAGGAGGTAATTAAGTATGTTTCCTTTTTATCAAGTTCAAGCTTATGTTATGGTTTAGAATTCCCCTTACATGCTCGTACATTCCATGTACTGAACCATTTGGCCTACATCATGAAATGATGTAGATACATGTATTTAGGGTCATCAACAGGATCTTCGTTGATACCACATGGAGTTCGAGTTAGCTATGGTAAGCCTCCTTGCTTCCGGAGGGTTCCACTTTTACTTTCAGTTATTTCAGTTGTTAAGATGTCGTGGGTCTTTTTCTGACTTCCATCCTTGTCATTTAGAGGCTTCATAGATAGACAGTACAATTGACAAGTTTGTTTAATTTATTTTGTTAAATGTTTTAAAGACTTAAGTTGCCTACTTCTGGCGAGTTGAATATACTATTTTATTCAGAGCTAATCATTTAAGTTAAAACTTTTGTATTTGAGTTTCAGTGAATTTTATTTTGTTTTAATATTTGTATGCTTGAGTTAGTCTTTCGCTTGTAGTTAGCCAGGATAAGGGTTCGCTTGTGGACCAACAATGGTTTTGGAGTGCCGGCCACGTCCAGAGTGTAGGCTCGGGTCATGACATAATCTATGCATAACATATCTCACATTATGAGAAATTCACATACCGGTTCTCTCATGGAACCTCAAACCATACTGAGGTATCATACAAGACGTGGTATCCTAGCCAACAAACAATAGTCTATACCGGCATGGTACCCAAGCTAACCAACAATATCTTGTACTGGCGTGGTATTCGATCTAATCAACAAGCACAACAAACATGTATAATCATATTACACCACAACATACATTTCATAACCTGAAATCGGGTTATGATGGCGTCCACTACAACCCAACGAGTGGACAAGCCTAAACCTAAATAACAAGTTATGTAAGACACAATTTATATAAATACAATAGTAATAAGCGGAAGACAAGAATAATGTATATAAAAGAAGAAGGTCCATATCATATATATATATATATATATGTAGTACGATACAAAATGTAAAAATAGACCAAAAAGTAAACCAAACAAAAACTAACACAAGATACCAATTCTCCGAACCTGTTGTCACTTATACAGAAGCTACTATGAACAGAAAATTATAAATATATATATATATATATATATATAGAACTGTAAAGTCCAAAATATAATATCACACCCCGATCCTACACCCTGGGCGAGACTGGCACTCGAAGACCATTGTTGGCCTCAAGCGAACCCTTGGCCTGGCTTACTTAACTCAGCGGAAGACTTAAACATAAGAAAATATAACTCATGCATAACTTGAGAAATAATAGTTTAGCAAAAATGGCAACTTAGTCTTTAAACAACATCTGAATGATAATGTAAAGACAACTGAACTACTAACTATCTATAAAGCCTCTAAATAACTGAGATGGATGTTGGGACAAACCCCACAACATCCTAATGAACTAAATTAGAAAGTGAATAAAAGAGTCCTTCGAAATGCAAGGAGGCCCACCACTGACTCTGAGTGTTCAACTGGATCAACGAGGCACTGGATGTTGATCCTGGTTACCTGCGTCTGCATGATAAGACGATGCAGGCCAACTGGCATCAGTACATTGAATGTACGAGTATGCGATTTGGAATGCTAAACAACAACTTAAGCTTGAAAAGAGTAAGAAGGAACACTTACCTTGGCTCTGTACAACTCATGAATAACTGAACTCAATATAAAGCAATAAGACGCATGCAATATGTATATAAAGCTTGTAAAATAGTATAAACAACTTAGTTCGTTAAAGATAAAGCAATAACAAACTCAATTTTACTTATATATAAAAGTAATATAACTTTTGTGGGAGATTCTCTAACCGACAACCACCACTATGAGCCTAAGTGGTGATACAGCGTCTTGCTCACACTGCCAGAACTGTCCTATACTTTGCCGTCATATAGAACGTTTAACTTAGTAGATCCACTAGTCTATGCTAAAAGCATCTTAATGAGTCATCTAAAAAGTATGATCATTTACTACCCATGATGGCTATATGGTTTATAGAGACTTGAGTTAATATGAACTCGCATCCCCATATCAGTGCTCAATATTGCTCCCAAAATATACTTAGCTCATATGTTTGTAAAAACAAAACTCTTTCTTTGAATTGAGATAATTACTCAAAACTTAGCTTAAAAGCTTTCTTGGAATCGATGTTCCCTTTTTCTTGCTCAAATGTGAAAACATTTATAAAATCTTTGGGAATACTTAGTTCCCTTATAGCTTTTTGAGAAATGGACTCAACTCTTTACTCTTTGCTTAACTTGAGACTTTAGCTTTGAAACGAAGTTAAAACGTTAGTTAAAGACTCTTGAAAACTTTAAGAAACTTTGTTTTGACTTGCTTCTTAACTTCTAGACCTAACTTTTAACTTCTTTGACTTTGATCTTAACTTTCCTTGAATTGGATTATGGATTCAAGGTTCATGATCTCATGTTTATGGATGATTTCATGATGTTTAGATGTACCTTAAGAATGTTGGAATCAACTAGGAAAAATAGCTACATCACTTAGGAACTAGTACGAAAAGGTGGGGAACGAATGGGGAGAACTGGCGTCCCTGGCGCTCTAAGAGGCGCGGGGCGCCAGCCCTCAAACTTCAGAGGAGCTGCTGGAGCGCGCTGGCTGGAGCGTCGCCCCAAGGGGTGAACTTCAGAGCCCCTTTTGGGGAGCGCTGGCTGGCGCGACACCCCACCCCCTTCCCCAGGTTTTTGATGATTTTTCTCCTTCGTTTTTCATCTCCAAACCCTCCAATCTTCCCTAGTTCTTTTCCCAAACACTTAGGGTCATTAGTACTCTCAACTTACAACAGATCTAACTCAAAAATCGACCCAGAAACATGAATCAAATCAACAAGAAACTTCAACAACACAATAAATCAAGAACTTAACGATGTCCTTCAAGAACTTCACTTTTTAACATGTAAACAACCCAAAATCTCTGAATTGAAACAAGTTGGTGTGTGGGTGACTAACCCATCACTAAAAGATCTCACATACCTTAATAGGGATAACCCCCGACGAATTTCACTCCAAACGCTTGACGTTCTTGGCGAAATCTTGGCTTTTCTCCCTTTCTTTCTTCCTTTCTCTTTTCTCCAAGCCCTAAGCGTGAATTTAATTTTACTAATCTGACCAAAAAATAAGTTTTCGCCCCAAATAAATCCCTAAAACGAATTAGGAAATAAATTAGAGAAAAGACTACTTTGCCCTTCCCTAACTCCAGATTGGGACTTTCCTCAATCCAACAGCCCAACTTCCGAAAGGCATATCTCACTCATATGATGTTGAAATCGCGCAAACTTGGTGGAGTTGGAAAGATCTCTCCAAGGGATTTCCAACCATATCAAGAGTTGCTCCTAAATCATCTTGAGCTAGGAGTTATGACCATTTGCCAAAACTCACTTTCTTAACTTAGACAAAATTTTCTAGATTTCCTTATTCTTTCCAAAAATCAATATTTTCATATTTTAAACTCTTTATAGTCATTTCTAGGTGCGAGATGTTACATATAAAATGAGAGTCAGTGCAAAATAAGGACAACAACAAATCTCTGAACGCCAGAAGCTCACCACAAATCTGAGTCTATGACCGCTACGGGAGATCCAACGCTCACTGAGGGTGGCTCGAACTGGGAGGTGCATCAGAAAAAGATGCAAAAGTGCAGTATGAGTACCAAAACATGAGGTACCCAGTAGTCATCATAGGCCTACCGAGCTCAGAAAGATCAAATATACAAGAAAAGGACGATGAATCTAGCAAGTCAAGGGAAAGCTAAGGCACAAGAATGCAATAGAGAACATGCAGATAATATCAAGATTTAGTCACAAGATACAAACAAAACCAAACAAATAACACACTCAAAGGCAAACTCATGCAATGATACAATATAAAACTCCAAGAAAGGGAAAAGCCTAATCAGGAATAAACATCGAGCCGCTTGGAAGGGTACCTTAAGCTTAACCATAAGCCAATAACATGAATATATGTATCCATGGTCTGCCTGGAATGACATGTCGAGCTAACTAATAATCCAGAAATAGATATCAGCAGGCCACCCGAGATGATACTTCGAGCTTATCAACAAAGTAAATCTAAATAATAGACTGTAGCCTGCGCCTAAGCTAATGGGCCGCCTGGAATGATATTTCGAGCTCATTAGAGAAAAAGCATTTGAATGGTGCGATAAATCAAGTAAAATGGGTTTTTAACCACTCTTAATCCAAAACGAGTTTCAAAGAATTACAACTCATTAAAGACGATTTTCTTTCACAAACCAAGTCATGACATACACATAGAATCGAGAAGAATACCCACCATACCACAAAAGTACTAACCGGCCATATCACTAGCCCAAATTTCAGACTGAAATTGGTTTGAAAATCAACCCTCAAATCAAAGCAACGGAATTACAAAAAGGAACCCGCCATATTTTCCTCCAAGGAATAAGAATTACATGCTTGAAAGATGGGCAAAATAGCACTCAATTTAGACCTCAAATGATCAATTTACCAAACTTTAAAGCCTAGAAATTATGAATTTTGAGGTCCAAAATGAAATTGAATTATGAAATTAAGGCCATAAAGGATAGAGAAAAGGGAAATTAAGAGAATTGCCTTTGAATGGTTGAAAACAATCAAGAATTGCTCCTTTAAGGCCCTAAGCCAAGGTCTATCAAGATGGGTCTTGAGTTTGAAAGAAATGGAGGAGAAATGGGATTAAATTCCAGCGATCTTCACAAAAGTGGACGAATGTTTGAAAAAGTGAACTTCTCTTAAGCCGACATAGGCTTTGAAAAAGGGAAGCCCACCTAGGGGACACACTTCGCCTAAGTGAACCTATGGTCGCTTGAGCAACCTTCGTAAAAGCCAAGGGTTGGTTGCTTAAGCGACCCCTGCCCCACTGAGATGTCACTTTAGATGCCCCTTGGTTGCTTAACCCAACATCTCTTAAGCCATCGAGGGTTTTCTTAAGCCGTCTCACCATATATCAGATTTTTTTAGCAAAAATGTTAAGTGTCCAAAACTTCGAACAAACCCTCGAAATTCATTCGGAGTTCAAACGGCGCAAACGAAAAGTACAAACCACTTGGAAACAACTTTCCAGACTCAACTAAATCTACCAAACAGATCCTAGGTCATTTCATCAAAATGTTGACCAAAGTCAACATTGAAACACAACAAAATGCCAAAAGCTAAGAACTCATCCAAACACCCTCGAGACCAAAACCTAAGGTTGCTCTAGACCAAACTCAATATTTCGGAGCTAATTACACCAATGGAATTTGATTCCAAGTGCATTTACCAAGAAAGTTGACCCAAGTCAAACTTTTGCCCAAACTTCAAACTTGAAATGCCTGATTGCACCAACTTCAAATGGAAGCCTCAAAACCTTAACCGATCATTACACTAGACCAACCTTTTGGAGCTTATGAAACAGACAGAATTTTCATCCGATGTCAAAATATCTGAATTTTGAATGAAGTTAACTATTTCAAGCATTTAAACTTCCAAAACCCAAAACTTGCAACAAACTTAACCTAACACCTCAGGGAGCGTGCCACCTAACCCAACATCATACACAGTCTATAAATAAGTTATAGAAAGGGAAAAAAATTTGAAATGAACAAATAAAACACAGAAATGACCCCGAGGGTCATTACAATGCATCAACACAAAGCACAATAAAAAAGACTACTTGAACCCACAAGTTAAATCACAGGTTTATTTCAAATGTTTCTATCACACATTGCACAATATGACATTACAAGCAATAAGCAGGTAAATACACATATCCCAGAACCATATAACCATCACCTACCTCGAATCAAGCCCCTTAAAAACTCTAAATAGCCCGAGCTTTTCCGTTGCAAAAATCCTTGGCTTGTCCTTGGTCCAAAATAAACAATGTAACATTCAACCAATCACAAATGACCTATTAATTTACCCGGATTACTAACAAATTCCAACCCTGGCAAAAATGTGATCATCTTCTCCAACTTAGGGCTCCTTCCAACCGTGGAATCATGCTCAAACTTCTTCCCCAATGTTAACCACCTACTCTCAAAGGCGTAAGAAAAAATTAACAAAATCGGGGAGTCTAATTCTTACCTTTACAAGTAATTTTCGTGGGAAAACTGATGTAGGCTGCCCAAAACCGCCCATCTCTGCTTCAAGAACACAAATTGCCGAAAATAGATGTTTTGGGAAGTTTTCTACATAAAATTATGGTTCTCTCTATAGAGACGCCGATATACCAACAACTTACCTCGATGTAGCCGTCTGAGCACCACTATAGCGGGAGGCCGGTCGCTATAGCGAGATCGGCAAAAGTTCAGAAACCTCAACCCCAGAAAAAAGTCCTTTGTACAACACAAATTATCTTCTCTTGACGTCTCGACTTATACCTTTCACGCCAAGTTTAATTCTGGGAGTTCTACTTACCTTAATTAAATTTTGAAAGTCCCTAGGAATTCATTAATGTCTTGGATACAAGTATACATCCAGAAAATCTAAATAAAGGGTCCCATCCTTTCTCGAATGACCCTAGACCTCACATACCCCAAATATCATCTAACACTAGCCTAGCCAAGAATTTTCAAGTTAATACCTAGAAATTTTCTTGCCCAAATTTCATCCCTATGGACCTATTCATAACGACTGGGTCAGGTCGTTACAATTTAAATACATAATTATATTTTTGCATAAAAAAAAGAGTTCTTTCTTTTATCTAACAACTTAAAAGAAATAACATATATTTTTTTTCATTTATGGTGGAGGAGGCAGTGGTTACCATGACGGAGTGGAGGAAGCAATGGTTATTTTAAGTGTCGAGGTGCATGTTTACTAAGACGTGTCACTTAAGGCTTCCCCACCCCCTGTTTAAAAACATTAATCAAGAAAAAATAATAATAATTATGTATAACTCCCATTTGATCATTGACTTTGAAATTGAAATTTTGACTTTTGAAGTTGTGATTTTTGAAATTTGAAGTTATATTAGGACATGCATTTTACTTAGGTAAAGAAAAATAGTGTTTTATGAGTATTTGAAAATATTTGAAGACTACTTTTTCAAAATCTTAGGGCAGGTCGTAACTATTAAAAATCTAGAACATAGTTTTAATACCATTGAGAGGTATTCTTGTGGATAGAATTCACCATCACTTTATCCACAATCTCAGTAATCATATCAACAACAATTGCTAACTACTATTTTCATATGCTACCAAACTTTCTTCCTTCATCATTATGATTGTATATATTGTAACCACCACCACCATATCTGTAGCCAATGTCGCCACCATCGCTCTATAGCCACTGCCACCTACATCACCACTATTAACCACTATCACCACTATAGTCAATTCCTACTACCAACAAACTTCACTATCAAAACTAACACCATCCCAAACTATCACCATAGATTCTTCAACCACCACCATCACTATCGCTACCACTACTATCAACCACTACCACCACTTTGTTTTATATATACAACCAACCACTTTCATCGTCATAACTAGCACTTTCACCAATTATCAGAAACACATCACCAACCACCACACATTCTTCAGCCACCACGATCAACACTGACAATTACTAACATCAACAACCTCAACATTACAACCACCGACACCATTACTGATTTTCATCATTATTATAGTCACCACAACACCAACAGCCTCCACATTTACAACTATCACCACAATCATTAATAGCTACTAACAACAAATATTACCATCTCCATAACCACTACAAATTTCTCCACCATCACTAGCAAGTATAAGTATTTCATTTTTTAATCAAATAATAATTTTATTTTATTAATTTTTTTTTACATATTTAATTAGTTTTAATTTGAATTGTATATATGTTACTTAGTATAAATAGATAATGTAAATTCAGATTTTGAAAACCAAGCAATCTTAATCATTAAGTGGACCTATATGATTCAGTCCATTCTCAAATCCCGTACACGATGAGAGGTTGAATGCATTAGGATGCCCTTTTTTGGTTGTAAAATACATATGAGCATAAGATTTGCATGAGTTAAATATGTAAGGATGTATTTATAATATTTATCCAGTAAACATAGATAATGTATAAATAAAGAACTTTTTTAAAAAATAATTTCTTGAAAATAGAAAGGAATGGACAAGTACCCTACCCCCCCCCCTCCTCCACCCACCCCCGTTGATGAATTTCAAAGAGTTACCTTGTATTTTTATGTTTACCATTTTCTGTTTTTCCAATAATTTAAATTCAACAAAAATGCAATTACATATTTATTCAATAATTTAGTTCAATAAAAATACTCTCTTAAAATAATAAAAAAAATTATCAACAAAACTCCTCCACAAGTAATAGCAAAATACGCACGCATATCAATTTACGTCTACAACAGATTATCCACTAACTTGTTTATTCTCATTAATGAAACTTTGAGAAATCTCATTGTCTTGGATCTTCGCCAACTTAAGAAACTGAATTAAATTTGATTTCGCATCTTGTTAGTAATTTTTAAGTTTATGTATAAAGTGGTTATTTATTATTTTTCCTTAAGTATATTGAGATTGTAGAACTTAAATTAGAAAAAAAAAAAACAAAAGTGATAACTAATCATAAAAGCATTTCTCTTTCTAAAAGAGATAGTTAAGGGTAAATAGTAATTAAATACTTTTGAATTGTGTATTTTCTCCTAATTAAATATTTAAGAATCAACGAATTAATATAAAATGTATATTAGTATTTAATCATAGTTAACTGTTAAAAATGTATATGCATTAACACTTAATTAACATTTGCTCTCATCAGAGTTAAAGAAAAAATCAATGACTTTAATTTACTATCTGATGTGTTAAAACAAATTTAATTTGCTAACACAAGTTGTTTCGCAACGAAATATGAATTTAAACTTATTAAATACTACTATACAAATATCGTTGTTATTTATAAACTCGCTTATATAACTCATCCAATGATAGGTTAAGCGGGTAAGTAAGATATATGAATTAGACTATGTGTCATTAATTAATTATGTTGAAGGACGATCTTGATAGCTAGGTATTTTCCTATGAAGCATGATGTTATAAATAGAAAGAGTATGATAAGAATTATTAATGGTGCACCTATCATAAATTTATTAGAATAATAAAATGTTCTTTCTAGGAAGTCTTGTAAAGCTTTGTTTCATTAGAAACAATTTTTTCTCAGTGAATAATCTTAACAATGTAAGAAAATTTTTCATTAGAGTTTTTATCCACAAATATGTTGTAATGTTTTTTTTTTCTGATTTTCCTTAAATCCTTTACATTTTCTTTTTAAACAAAAACTTCAAGCACAAAGTTCATAGTATCACATATATTCAATATACAAATTAGGATCCTCAAAATGATAATCTCACATTAAAAAATTCAGAAAAAGCATACCTAATGAGAATAACTTAGCGAAAGCGTTAGTTGAAAAATTGGTTACCTCATTGCCCTAAACGTCATCATAAATAGAAAAGTGAAAAGAATATGTGGTAATCCTAATGAATGGAGAACCTGATCTGACGAATAGAATTTATTTTTCATTAAAATTTAGTTATGGACTCTATATTAATTAGGTCACTCATAAATTAATGTAATTGATCTAGTAGGCTTGAATTAGCATATGTGAGAATTTAAGTTCATGACTGCACAGTAAGGTGAGAGGATGAATGATGACTAAGTCAATAGATAAAGGAGATCCTTAAGGGGTCGTTTGGTAGAAAAAAAAATAACGCAAGGATTAATAACGCAAAGATTAGTAATGCAGGGATTAGTAGTGCTGTGATTAGTAATGAAGGGTATATTTTTTATCAAGTGTTTGGTTCATTGCTTTTGACCTCATCTTGTGTTTGGATTAAAACTCTACAAAAAGCTTCTTTCCAATTATACCCTTGAATTATCATGAGATTTTCTATTTTTTGTAATCGATCAAGATAGATAATTGTCGGGACAATATTATTTTTTTATGACCTTCTAACTAGCTAGGAGAAATAATTTTGTTGTCATGTTTGTTATTTAATTTTCTCACTTGAATTATTTGAGGGTAAATATTTATTATCTTAATAAATTAATCACTTAAAAACGTTAATTTTCAATTTAGAATAGATAGACCATCTACTTTAAAACCAAAAAAATTGAACCAATGGTAAGATTGAATAAATCATCTACATTTCCACATAAAAATTACAAGTTGTAGTTTTAATATGTATGCAATTTATAAATTGTCAAAATACAAATAATTAGAAACCACATATAAATCAACAAATAATATATTAAATTAAGATCACAAACGTCATGTGGTGATATATTTTCCTTTTCAATTAGTAAATGTTAAAGAACTCACATTTTAAATATTGTATTGATATGTATTGCATTTATTTATTAATAAACAATTCTCTCTAAATAATAAAATTTGTAACCTAATTTATTTAAATAAATTTTCTTTACAAATATAAAACGTAAAATCAAGAAAATAAATTAAATGTGATTAGAATGATTTGAGGGATATTTTTGTTTGTACATAGATAATCTCTTGGTATTAAATCCAATATATTACTAATACCACCAAATGGAAGGTATTAGTAATACATCCTATAATACCATGTAGGGTGTATAACTAATCCATGGATTAGTTATACTTAGGCCCAAAAATTCTACCAAACATAGTACTAAATAATACCATACATAATACATGAACTATTTCCCCTAATACCTCCTACCAAACGACCCCTAAGTGTTTGGAAGATAGAACTGAACCCAAGGTAATATGTGGTTGCCTGATATTCTAAGATTATTTAGAACTAGTGAATGTATATACGCGCTTCACGCGGTTATATAAAGTGTTATTCTTCTTTTTATGTATTTGTTAAGCATAAAAAGTTTAATTTTAAGTCGTTCAATCATAATTTTACTCTTTGTATTTCAGTGTGTTTTTCTGATTTTGACTTGACACAGAGTTTATGAAAGTAAAAGACTTTTGAAAGAGTTTATAAAAGTCAAAAAACCTTCGAATTTTATGATGTTAAATTAAAAATATGTAGAATGTATCAAAACGTTCTAGTGGTGTTAAACATGTCATGTATTACTTTATTTGTTAAGTAAACTTGACTTTATTTATCTCTAGAGTGAAATCACCCGTATTTTGAGCAGTTATAGAAAGCTCCTTATACTTTTACAAAAAAAGAAAATTATAACCGAATACTAAAAATAATTGTGAAGTATATTTAATGATGACTAAAGATCATGATTTTTTTTAAAAGACAATTTATCATGCAAGATTATAATATTAATCAATTTGTATTTTGTCTAATTAATTTTCAAAAGCTAAACTAAAGATCCAAATATTTTGCGTTTTTAAAGTTAAAACAAAAAAGTGAAAATAATAAGATTAAAGTTTCAAAATATGTGATGTAATATACAACAATGTTTGCATATAGTATTATCTTTATATTATTTTACACAATAATATAAAATAAGAATTCAAGAAAATGAAGAAAAGTTAAAAAGTTAACTTATGAATTATGATATTAGGAACAATAGTACATCAAGTGAAGAAAATGAAGAAAAGTCAGGTGATTAGGCCAACTCCATTGTGTCGTAAAGTTAAATTAAGTGCTACTTTGGAGGCAATCTATGATTATAATTATAGAATAATAAGAAAAACACAAAAAAAAAATATGGGTCATGTTACAATTGAAACTAAGGCGCGTGTGGGAGCTAGGAACCCACTTTTCTAATAGTTATTTGAGCACTTTGCAGGTATAAGGTGTCAAGTGAAGGAGGGTAGACAGTGAAGTTTTATTGATAAATTCATACTAAATTTGGATTAAATCTTAAATTCATGAAACGTTGACCAAGTCAAATTACTGGTTAATAAAGTCGGATTAATATTTAAGTCAAATGATATGACTTAAATCAAGTGCAAATAATATTTGGGCCAGTCCATTAAATTGACAAGATGAGCCCAACTCATGTTCTTCAGGCTCAAGGGTCAAAATTGCTTGGACCAAAATACCCCTAAAGCCCTAGCTCAAGCCTATATAAAGAGGTTTTCATAAGACTAGAAGGGATACACACATACGTACACACAGAAATACATAGTTGCTCTTTATTGGTGATCTGCAAGTCTTCCGCATACAAAGAAGGCTTGGCTCCAAGTGTTGAGCCGCAAGTATTCCGCCAAATCAAGAACATCTGTGAAGAGAAGAATCAGGGGATTACATATCTCTTTAAGAGATTTTATAAAGATTGTAACTTTCACATTAATTCAAATACAAATATTATTGTTTGCTTGCTATTTTTCCTTTCCTATTTACTGTATTTCAGGATTGAAACTTTAGACGCTTACAAATTGGCACGCCCAGTGGGACAATCTTTACCTCTCATCTCTTCTCTTCAAGACAACCAAAGTTCAAAAACACCGAGATGACTTTCAAGAAGATCAACTTGAAATCCGCATTTGCATCCAAATCTGGATCTACATTGGCATCCGCATCTGCATCTAAATCTGGATCTACATCCGTATCCGCATCTGGATCAAAAACTCCATCTGCATCGGCATCGAAATTCGCATTTGCATCTGTATTCGCATCTGCTTCCGTAAAAACTGATGGATCCAAGTTCTGCATCGATGTCAAAAACATCCTCGATGTTACTGCCGAAAGCATGGGAACTATCACAAGGAACCAAGCCAAATTGCTGGGACAACAAGCCTCACGAGTGCCGTCCGAATCTGCTACTGTCTTTGGTTTATCTCCAAAACATTTGAAGTCTCCTGCAAAAGCTGCAAAGGAAAACATCGTTGAAATGGTCGAGAGGGTTCTTGCCCAATTGAGCCCATCTATATACGAGAAGTCATTCGCTTCGGCAGACAATGATGTCTTAAGCACGGGATCTACCCCACATAACATGTTTGCATCTCATGTTAAGGAAAATCAACGCTACTCTCCACCACCAACTATGGTAATGCACGCAATGGTGACTAACGCTTCATCTGTTGTAGAAGAACAACTTGTGAGCTTGACAACAGCTATTGAAGGCTTGACCAAGTATGTTCAAGATCAAGATGCTCGAATTGTTAAGCTAACTAATAGGGTGGAGGGCATGATGGATGAAGAATCAAGTCACGCACCTGGAAAACGTCCGCAAGTCCAAGACACAGTTTATCACACCACAAAGCAAGTTGAATATGCTAAAGAGATCCAAGTTTCTTCGGAAGGAACGATCCCGATCAACCAAATCAGGGAGTTCATCATGGGTACCATTAAAGACAAGTACGAGGTTGCTATAAAATCCTCTTTGACATATGCAAGGCCATACACCGCAAGGGTTGATAGTTTGAAAATGCCTGTCGGTTATCAACCTCCAAAGTTTCAGCAGTTCGATGGTAAGGGAAGCCCAAAGAAACATGTGGCGCACTTCATCGAAACCTGCAACAATGCTGGAACACACGGCGATTATCTCGTCAAACAATTTGTCTGTTCCCTTAAGGGCAATGCTTTCGATTGGTACACAAACCTTGAGTCTGGTTCCATTGATAGTTGGGAACAAATTGAGCAAGAATTTCTCAACCGCTTCTATAGCATAAGACGTACTGTAAGCATAGTGGAACTTACAAACACACGTCAGTGAAATGAAGAGCCAGTCTTTGACTTCATCAACCGATGGAGGTATGCAAGTCTAAACTGTAAATATAGACTTAGTGAAGCTTCGGGTATAGAGATGTGCATTTAAGGTATGCATTGGGGTCTCCGCTATATTTGGCAAGGCATAAATCCTAAAACTTTTGAAGAGTTGGCCACTCGCGCTCATGATATGGAGTTGAGCATGTCATCAGTCGGAACTGAAGCACCACATGTCCACTAACTCCACAAAGTCAAAGAAAGGCAAGAATTCAAGAAAGTGGGAAAATATTTGCCAATGACTGAAAACAAAGAATCCATGAACGTCAATGCCTCTCATGTGAAATTCACCACAAGGGTGGGCAATACGCAGAGCGCAAAAGCGAATTCTTTTTAAAGGAAAGACAAATCAAAAGCTCACCTTGAAGGAAATGCAGCGGAAGGACTACCCATTTCTTGACTCAGATGTTTCCGCAATCTTTAATGAACTCCTTGAGATGAAACTTTTTGAGTTACCAGAGATTAAACAACCATATAAAACAGGGAGGACTGATGATCCAAAATATTGCAAATATCACCGGCTGGTTGGACACCCTATCGAGAAATGCTTCGTCTTCAAGGATAAAATCATGGACTTAGCTCGCGAAGGGAAGATTGAACTTGAAGATGAGAAATTGAGTTCAAACCAAGTTAGTGTCGCTTCTGACTTACCCAATCCGGTCATGACCTGCAATTTTGTTGAAGGAAATATGGAGCAAGACATTCCAAACACCAATCAGACAAGAATGATTAAGTTTGGAGACTTCGAGCCCATTGATGTAAATAATTTTTTATCTCTTCCTATACTAAGTGATGTGGCTTCTGTAGGAGAGGGATCGACAAGACAAGATGAAGACCCAGTAGATGATCTTGATGATTGGGGCTGGACTCTTGTGACTAGCCGTAAACGCAGAAAAGTACGTTCGCATAAGGAGTCAACAAAGCAACACGTCAGGGAAAAGATGGTAAGGAGACCTAAAACCAAAACTTTGATCGTGCATTCAAAGAAGAAGGAAATAAAGGTTCACCACTACCAAGAGCTACGGCAACCAATTACGTTAGGATTATATTTGCCAAATTGGTGTTACACCAAGTTTACATGTGATGGCACAAAAGCTCTATGTTGTAATATTGATGAAAAGGAGGCAAAAGATGCAACTTCATCATGTCCATCACCAAAAGATGCTCCAAAGTTGTCTCCTGAAAATGAAACTCCATCATGTCCATCACCAAATTAAAGATGCTCCACAGTCATCTCCTGGAGTCGAAAATGCTTGTACGGCCAAAATCACATTCTCTGACGATGATCTTCTGTTTGGTGACACATTTTATAATCGCCCTTTATTCATGGTTGGTTTTGCACATGAGAAAAGGGTGAATAGAATCCTAGTCGATGGAGGAGCTGGAATCAACATCCTTCTAATTCGCACAATGAAAGAACTTAGGATATCAACAACAGATCCTACTGATAGTCGCTTGATGATCCAGGTATTCAATCAAGGAGGACAAAGGTCCATAGGGACCGTCAAAATAGACCTTACCATCGGAGAGTTACAATCAAGTGTGTGGTTACATGTAATTGATGCAAAGACTTCATATAACATTTTCCTTGGTAGGCCGTGGGTACATGAGAACAAAGTAATCCCATCTACCTACCACTAATGTTTGAAGTATTATGAGGATGGAGTTGCAAAAAGGATTATTGCAGATGATAATCCATTCACTGAAGCTGAAGCTCTCTTTGTTGACGCAAAGTTTTACTTGAAGAAATATTCCATAAAAGTTGATGACATTGCATCCGGAGATGTCGGACTCCTTAACAATATGGCTAAGGTAGCGGTCGGTAAGGCAAAAGTCGCAAACAAGGAAGATTCAAAGCTTGGCAATCCAAACAGGATGCCTAACGTGATTGGTGTTTCTTCAAGTAAAAACGTCACACCCATTCTTTGTTATGTCCCAAAGGTAAAGGAGGACAAAAGACACTCTCTCAAGTTGCAAGAAAATGTGTTGGAAGGGTTGACCCTTCCTGTAAGGCGAATTGATACGATGAAGTCATCCACAAAATTACTTGGGAAGTCTGTGGCTCCTAAGTCATTACTTCACGGAAAATTTGTGGACCCTAAGTCATCCCAATATGAAGCACTCCCAATGAAGCGAACAGAAGAAGGTTTTGATCCTAATGCTTATACGCTACTAGCAAAAGATAGATTCGATCCTAACAAACCATCAAAATTGGGGAAGCTTCTATCAGAACCTGCTATGAGGCAACAACGTGAAGGGTTGGGCTACAAACAACCTCCACCTATCTGTGTCTCCATAAAAAGGGTAAGCAACAACTATATAACTATGGAAGATGAGTCTACTAATTCTAACAAAAGGCCTTCTGTGTTTGATCGACTTGGAAGCTCAACGAAGAGGATTTCTGTATTTGAGAGGTTAGGGCCATTGAGGAAGAAAAATAAGGTTTCGAGAAATAGCAAGAGTATGCAAGAATCTTCTTTACCAAAATCTCAAAATGCTCCTAAAGACTTTCAAAGTTTGATCCGTTCTAGAATGAGGTGGCAGACGAACATTGTGGTCTCATGTGGAGAAGTACTAAAGGCAAAGTCGCATGTTGTGGTCTACACCAAGCAACGTGATGAAGATTAAGAAAGTGTTGGCTCTTCATATCATGTCACTACACAAGATGAAAGGCATATTTTTACTCCAATTAAAATTGATGGAGAGTTGGAGAATGTTTCATGGTGTTACCATATATCTTTCAACGATGGAGAACCTCAAGAAGATGAATATGCTAAAGATGCGCCACCCGAACTTGAAGAAGGAGTAAAGGTGACAGTTGATGCATTGAAAGAAATCAACCTTGAAACTGATGAAGATCCAAAACCCACTTATGTGAATGTTTCACTGGCAAGTGATGAGGAAAAGGCCTACGTTGACTTACTCAAAGAGTATAAAGATGTATTTTCCTAAAGTTACAAAGAAATGTCTGGATTAGACCCGGAGGTAGCAGTCCATCATCTTGCTGTGAAAAGCGGTGCACGTCCCATCAAGCAAGCTCAACGGCGTTTTAGGCCTGAATTGGTTCCCGTGATCGAAACTGAAGTTAACAAGCTTATTGAAGCTGGCTTTATCCGTGAAGTTAAGTACCCCACATGGGTTTCAAGTATTGTCCCCGTGAGGAAAAAGAATGGGCAAATTTGAGTTTGCGTTAACTTTAGGGATCTCAATAATGCATGTCCCAAAGATGAATTTCCACTTCCTATCCTTGAGCTTATGATTGATGCCACTACTGGGTATGAGGCGATGCCTTTTATGGATGGTTCATCCGGCTACAATCAGATTCGCATGTTGCCAAAGGATGAAGAGTTGACCGCATTCCGCACTCCTAATGCCTTTTGGTTTGAAGAACGCAGGAGCAACATACCAAAGAGCTATGCAAAACATCTTTGATAACATTCTTCACAAAAATGTTGAATGTTATGTTGATAATTTAGTAGTGAAATCAAGAAAAAAATGTGATCACTTGCAAGACTTGAGGATGGTGTTTGATCTACTACGAAGGTATCAACTTAGAATGAATCCTTTGAAATGTGCGTTTGGAGTTACCTCTGGAAAATTCCTTGGCTTCATTGTACGACATCGAGGAATAGAAATTGATCAAGTAAATGTAGATGCAATTCTGAATATGGTAGAGCCAAGAAACATCCATGAATTGAAGAGTCTGCAAGTAAAGCTAGCATATCTTAGGAGATTCATCTCGAATCTAGCAGAAAAGTGCCAACCATTCAGCCGCCTTATGAAAAAGGGCACTCTTTTCGAATGGGACCAATCTTGTAGTAACTCCTTTGAGAGCATCAAGTCTTACTTGACAAAACCACCAGTTTTAGCAGCTCCTGTTCCTGGAAAGCCATTGATACTTTACATATCAGCTCAAGAAAGATCAGTGGGTGCACTCCTAGCCCAAGAGAATGGCAAAGGGAAAGAAAATTTCCTTTACTACTTGAGTTGGATGATGACACCAAATGAGTTGAAGTACTCGCCAATCGAAAAGCTATGTTTGGCCTTAGTCTTCTCAATTCAGAAGATGAAACACTACTTTCAAGCTCACGTCGTCCGTCTTATTTCTAAAGCCAACCCCATCAAATTTGTGATGTCGAAACCTGTCCTTAATGATTGACTAGCAAGATGGTATCTCCAGTTCCAGCAATTTGAAATTATGTATGTTCCTCAAAAGAATGTAAAAGGGAAAGCATTGGCAGACTCTTAGCAGACCACCCGATACCTGATGATTGGGAACTCACCGATGAATTACCTGATATAAATGCAATGGTTGTTGAAGTTCAACCGCCTTGGAAGATGTATTTTGATGGGGCCTCACATCGCGAAGGAGCTGGTGTTGGGGTGATATTTGTCACTTCTCGAGAGGAGATCTTGCCGTATTCATTCACCTTAACGCAATGTTGCTCCAATAATGTTGCAGAATATCAAGCAGTAATACTTGGGCTTGAAATGGCGGTTGATATGAAGCAATTGCAATTACAAGTTTTTGGAGACTCTAATTTAGTGATCAATCAACTGTTGGGTAGCTATGGAGTCAAAATGCCAGAATTGCATCTCTATCATGACTATGCACAAAAATTGATTAGATGGCTCGGAGATGTAACTCTTCAACATATTCCAAGAAAAGAGAATAAGAAAGCTGATGCTTTAGCCGCTCTAGCTTCAACTTTAACTCTGTCTGATCAAGCACAAATCACTATCTGCCAAAAATGAATAGTACCATCGGATGTGGATGAAGAAAGCAAGTTTGAACATCTTGTAGCTGTCTCACAAGCTAAAATAGTCGATTGGAGACACGTTCTGATTGATTACTTGTGTTACAATATACTTTCAGAAGATCTAAAGAGAAAGACCGAAATTCGTCGTCGTGCTCCTAGGTTTCTTTACTACAAAGATACTATATATCGAAGATCATTCGATAGAGTCCTCTTGCGCTGTTTGGGGGAAGAAGAAGCGATTCAAGCTAAGCAAGAAGCACATTCTGGAGTTTGTGGATCACATCAATCTGGGCCCAAGTTACACTTTCATATAAAAAGAATGGGGTATTATTAGTCAACAATGGTAAAAGATTGCTTGGATTATGCTCGAAGATATCAAGCATTCCAATTTCATGCAAACTTTATGCACCAACCTCCTGATGTATTACATCTGACTGTTGCATCTTGGCCATTTGATGCTTGGGGGCTAGACGTGGTTGGACCACTACCTAAATCTTCTGGTGGTCACTTGTACATCTTGACTGCGACAGATTACTTCTCAAATGGGCTGAGGCTATAGCCCTTAAACAAGTAAAGAAGGAAAATGTTGCAAACTTTATCAGAGGTGAACATCATCTATCGTTTTGGCATTCCTAGTTATATACTAATAGATAATGGAAAGCCATTCACCAATAAATTGATGGATAAGATCTGCGACCTTTTTGGCTTCAAGCAACGTAATTCATCAATGTATTATGCTGCTGCAAATGGACTAATTAAAGCATTTAACAAGACCTTGTGCAACTTGTTAAAGAAGGCCGTCTCTAAATCTAAAAGGGATTGGCATGATAGAATGGAAGAAGCTCTTTGGGCATACCGGACGACTTATCGCACACCGACTCAAGCAACTCTTTATTCTCTTGTTTTTGGAACTGAAGCAGTCCTTCCACTTGAATGAAAAATACCGTCATTGAGGCTTGCCATCCTAGAGGGACTTACTGAAGAAGAAAATGCTTGTCTGCGCCTTGAAGAATTAGAATCTCTTGATGAGAAAAGGTTGGAAGCTCAACAAAGTCTTGAGTGCTATCAAGTTCGTCTATCTCGTGCTTTCAATAAAAAGGTTCGCCTAAGGTCTTTCCAAGTCGGTGATCAAGTCCTTGCGGTAAGAAGACCAATTATCATATCTCATAAATCGAAAAGCAAGTTCACATCAAAATGGGATGGACCATATGTCATTCAAGAAGTCTATTCAAGTGGAGCTTAAAAAATTGTGGATGCAGAAGGCTTGCGGATTGGTCCCGTCAATGGAAAATTCTTGAAGAAGTACTATCCTTGAAGCGGCGTCATACTCCTGGCCCGCAAGAGTATAAACTGTGTATGGCTCCCAAAAAAAAATGTCCGCTAGGTTGAAAATCTCGAAAGAAGCGGTCTAGGCAAAAGTTAGGACACAAAAAAATAATAATAATAAATCACACTCTGAACTACGTAATGACTTGATCCTCTTCACTGAGGTACGTAGGAAGCTTAGAGTATTATTACTCTAGGTTCAGTCATAAGAATAAAAAAATAAAAAAAAAATAAAAAAATGTCGCCATGTGAATATCATGCTAATTCTTTCAAATGAAAATTCAAGCACCCAGATATTGAAGACAAATCTGTATTAATCCGTAAATCCAATAGATGTGGCTTTTCTATGGATTCAAGATCTCGAAGTCATATTTCCAACAAAAAAATAAGCTCATTATTCCGGCGCTCCTACTCCACGTTATGAATTTTCTTCCACATGTGCGCAAAGATGAAAAAAGCTGAAAATTCAAGCACCCAGATTTTGAGCTGACTTTGAAGAAAAAGCTGTATTAATCCGTAAATCCAATAGACGTGATTTTTATATGAATTCAAGATCTCGAAGTCGTATTTCCAACAAAAAAAAGAAGCTCATTATTCCGGCGCTCCTACTCCACGTTATGAATTTTCTTCCACATGTGCGCAAAGCTGAAGAAAGCTGAAAATTCAAGCACCCAGATTTTGAGCTGACTTTGAAGAAAAATCGGTACTAATCCGTAAATCCAATAGACATGATTTTTATATGGATTCAAGATCTCGAAGTCATCTTTCCAACAAAAAAAAAGAAGCTCATTATTCTGGCGCTCCTACTCCACGTTATGAATTTTCCTCCACATGTGTGCAAAGCTGAAGAAATCTGAAAATTCAAGCACCCAGATTTTGAGCTGACTTTGAAGATAAATTTGTATTAATCCGTAAATCCAATAGACGTGATTTTCAAGATCTCGAAGTCGCCTTTCCAACAAACAAAAAAAGCTCATTATTCCGGCGCTCCTACTCCACGTTATGAATTTTCTTCCACATGTGCACAAAGCTGAAGAAAGCTGAAAATTCAAGCACCCAGATTTTGAGCTGATTTTGAAGAAAAATCTGTATTAATCCGTAAATCCTATAGATGTGATTTTTATATGGATTGAAAATATCGAAGTCGTCTTTCCAACAAAAAAAGAAGCTCATTACTCCGGCGCTCCTACTCCACGTTATGAATTTTCTTCCTCATGTGCGCAAAGCTGAAGAAAGCTGAAATTCAAGCACGTGGATTTCGAGCTGACTTTGGAGACAAATCTGTAATAATCCGTAAATCCTATGGACGTGATTTTTATATAGATTGAAGATCTTGAAGTTATATTTCCAACAAAAAAAGAAGCTCATTATTCCGGTGGTCCTACTCCACGTTATGAATTTTCTTTCTCATGTGCGCAAAGCTGTAGAAAGCTGAAAAGTTAACGTTTTGTTACTATCCTCATATAAACGCTAGCTTATGGAGTCTTTTTTTTTAATAAGGAAAGGGGGACTCGTGGAAAGAAATAATCAAAATTCAAGAGGAGAAAATTCTTATTGAAATATAAGTCACTATTTTATTGCTTCAAAAAAAGAACCACTACACCATAATGAGCGACTTAGAAAATCCTAAGCAAATAAATAAATAAAAAATCAAACTACGGAAAAAGTTTGAAGCTTATGATTTCTTGGCGACTTTTCTCAACTGCCCCTTCTAGCTTGGCTAGTCTCTCAACTTCATCATTAGACATCACATTATTTGCCTCAATGGTATAAATCTCGCCCTCCGTAATGGTGGCATTCTCTTGACTTTTGGACAGCTTCTCTTGATATTTGTTAATGAGCGCGGTGACCTTCTTTTTCTTGGAAGTCAAGTCTTTTAAGTCTTTCTCCACATCTGCTAGAGTTGCTTGAAGTTTATCCATGGATCCATCCAACTTTTCATGTGTCAGCTTTGCACCATCGAGACGGTGTTGTGCATCAAAGAGGGTCTTTTCGTGTGATTCTTTAGACATCTTTGATGGTCTTAAAGTATCATACTCTGCGTAAGACTTGAAGAAATTCTCGACATGATCCTCTAAGGAAGAAACATCAATAATTTTTACCTTTCTAATCTCCTCAAGAGTTGAAGCAATACTTGACTCCAATTTTGTAAAGCCATCTGAAGAACCTAACGAAAATTGTGTAATCCATCCACACACAATGTGCCCCACATCTCAAAAACAAAGGTTGATTTGGCGCGGTAAATGGTTTCTTGTGGCTCTAAAGTAGGAGCACCATGTCGCAATGTCCTATTTGGTAACTTTCTTGGCGGAACTACTTCCAATGAAGGCATCACGTCATTAGAAGGTGACTTTCTTGGTGGAACTACTTCCAATGAAGGCTGATCATCATTAATGGAAGAATGAAAGTCTTTTGCAGCCACATCAAGATCATTAAGATCTACTGTGAAATCTGCAGCCGCGCCATTGTTAAGGTCACTACCAGATAGTTCTTGAAGGTCCAACTAAAAAAAAAAAGAAAAAAAAAAGTATGAACAGAAAGATGATCAGATTCAAAACTTTGGAAAAAAAGAAGAAGAGGGGGTCTTACTTGTTTTGCCAATTCAAACAACGAGGCCAAGTTCGAATCCTCATCAACAAAGTCGTTATCATCAATGACAATTGTATCTAAAATATCAATACCACAACAAACATCATCTTGCTCTTGTGCCTTTCTTTTTGGACGATTCCAGTGACGATCTGTTGGACTGGGAGATGCATTGGATCGTCCAACACCATCTGGTAAAGCATACAAATGAGAAATTTCATCACAAGACATCTCAAGGTTTGACGTTTGGTCATTACCATTGTCTGATGATACATGAAGTTCATTTGTTCCAGAAGAACCATGGCCAACTTTGGGAGCAGGTGAAGTCGCCTTTGAGGCTAATGTGAGGTGCCTCAATTTTGATTTCGCAGGCACATCCCTATCTTTCGACGTTTTAGACTTGGATGAGGTCTTAGCGACTTTCAAAGTATCATTTGACTTCACTTGAGATTTGGAAGAAGGATGTGACTTTTACTTTGATTGATCAGAAGCCCCTTTAGATGAAATGGATGTAGAGTCTTGCCTCGTCTTCTTCAAAATGATGCGGAGGTTTCCTTGGGAACTATTCAGCCTTTGGGATGGCCACCAGTCTACATACTCGCGGGTCATTAAAGGAGCACCCTCTAATGGGCACGTTGGAATCATGACTTTAGAAAAAGTATTAAGTCGAAAAGAGGAATTCCAAAGTTACACCAATGTTAATAGTGTACCATCGTAAGGACGCTCCATAAGATCTCCGAGAACATCTTGACAAAAACTGAATTGTCGACTAAATCTGATAGAGCTGTAAGACTCCACGATGAAATTTGAATCATGCCTAAGGGTTACATAGCCTAAACGAAGGCTTATGATATATTTATTCCACAAATTTGAAAGCTTACCATTATCAGTAAGGTGCAAATCCCTCCCTTGCAGTATTGCTAAATGATGGAGGCGACAGGCATTATCCTGTTGAAATAACTTTTGGGCGTCAGTAAAATCAAAACACTCGGCCATCTTCTCGCCAGAAATTTTGCAAAGAGGTATCGATCGATGTGAATGATTGGCACAATGATGAGTCCCAAAGTATTCCCCAAGCCAACCATATACATAGTGTATGGGGAAATTATATTTGCCACACTTAAGTTTGAAGAAGTAGAGATTTCTTTCAGGCCGTGATATATGCTTGCAAGAATTGGGACCGCTAAGGAGAATTTCTTTCCATGAGCCATCAAGCTCGCAACTTTAAAAACACTAGCGCGCACATGATTGACTTTCTTATTCGGAAGCACAAATTTGCAAAGCCAACAAGAAAAGAAGGCTGCTAAGTTAGTCTCATCTCTAAGTGATTCTTCCACATCAAACTCAACAAAGGGGGCATTCTCCTCGTCAGTCCGCGGTAGGAAGTTCGAATCAATATGTCCAGAAGAATTGTGGTTTAATATTGGCTTTGTGGCTCGTACCTTTGACACTTTTTGCGGAGGCTCAGCATATTTATTAGGTCCTCTAAACCAAAACTTCACCCAATCACGGACGGACACCTCCTGGAGATCATCTTTCGCTAATATGTAAAAGGCCGAAAACAAATATCGACAACTTTGGGGAAGAAGCAATTCTTTTTTAGTATCTGTCTGTGTCAATTCTTTCGCCGAGGGAACGACTTCGTCATAAAAGTGCCCTTGTACAGGGAGACCTCCAATGGTTTGTAAGTCCCAAAGTGATATGGACATCTCTCCAATGAAAGTAGAAAGCGTATTGGCAGATGGGCGCCAAAGTTCGCAGAAAGCATGGAGTACATTGCATCATAGTCGTACGTGAACAAAGAAGTAGATACAGCGTCATAGACCTTGATGAACTCCAAAATCTCCTTGTGGCGGGGCAGCACGTCCTCTAACCATTCCCAGTAGCCAGGTGTGTAGCAAACATTGCCAAAGTTAGAAGAGGGAACACTCCAATTGTTGAAACTTCAATCAGAATGAAAAGATTTGGAAGATGATGTGTCATGATGAATCACGAGTTTCAGTAAAGGAACTTTCATGCTAGTAGCCTTGCTCGAGAAGTTTCTCATAACGTGTTTGGTATCCATTCTTTAAGGAGAAGAGATTCATCATATGCCCCACTAACAAGGGAGAAGACGGCGATAGCAGAAGGTTGAACCTCCAAAAGTAGAACTTTGGCATTTGGATTTTGTTGGTCGTCGCCCACTATTTCAAGAAGAGGATGCGGCGAATCTCGGTCGCAGAAGT
>JAJOOH010003847.1:0-37700 GCA_029582605.1 Solanum gracilifrons | reverse complement strand
ATATAGTAATAGCTCTAACATTATTGGACTTTTATGCCTTCAATCAGTGGCAGAGCCAAGAATACTATCGAGGGGGTTCAAAAAAAAAGTAATCACACTAATAATATCCATAAATAAACGGGTCGGGTCGAATCATATATGAACGGATTGAATAACAAAGGGGTTGACAAAAAAATCCTTAGTTCAAATAATTTCTTACAATTACAACTTATCATAAGAAACAAATTTAAAGTACATATCTATAAAATGATAATAAAGTAGCACAACTCATTCAAAAATTCTACAAGTTCTTCAATTCCTTTAGAATTGTCTCCGGCTCCTGAAAGTGCAAATGGAGAGCAAACACAAATTTAACATTAGAAAGACTGACAATAAACACAAATCAAAGCAAAATCTCACAAAAATTCTTTTTGGCACACTGCACATGTAAAATTCTGATTTTTTTTTAAAAAAAAAAACAAAAAATACAAGAACTTACAGAGGTTGCCATCAATGGTCGAATCACGAATGGAGGATAGAATGAAATGATCCGTGGAGATCGGAGGACCACCAACGGCAGCGAGCAGCGACAACAAGCAGGAGCAGGCATCAGGCGAGCAGCAAAACGAGAGGCAGTATTCTAGTTGAAAGAGAAGACTAGGAGGAAAAAGTAGAATATTAAAATCGCTAGAAAAGAGTGGATTTTTTATTTGTTGACTCTTCAATTAAAGATTTAAAATATAAAATTTTAGTCATTAATGAAACGTCGTCATTGTTCTATTTATTTTTAATAAAAACACCTAAAATTTAAGCCAGCAAAAACACTTCAAAATTAGAAAAAAAGGGTTGTTGCTCACTGGATTCGAACCCGCAACCAAGCCCACAAAACGCGCTTTGTTGAACCCAGTTTACCATTGAGCTACTCTTTTGACATATGCTCAGGGGGTTCAATTTTAAATATATACACGTAAACAGAAAAATCGATCTTATATATACAGTGTAAGTTTTTTATCAAGGGAGTTCGGATGAACCCCGTCGGCACACTGTACATCCGCCCCTACCTTTAATAACAACTGAAAATCATTTACATCTACCAACTAACAAATTTCTAAAATTGAGGTATATAACTATATATTATAACAAATATCTAAAAGATAATTTATTTATATTGTAAATGAATTTTAAACTATAATTTAGAAGCTTGTCTAAAAATTGAGCTTCAACCCATATAAAATATTTATATTCACATCGCAAAAAATAAGAAAATAAAAAGGATGAATTTTATCTTTGAAAGATATTATATATATATATATTAACAATAAAAAGAATTCCTTACGCGCTTTAAAAGGGAATAATATCTCATCAATCTGTCCAGTTAGCATTTTGTGTTTAATTGAATGATACATGAAAAATAGATTGAAGGATTAAAATGGAACAAGATTGATGAAATTTAAAAGTAAGTTAAAAAGGTTGTATATGTGTTTGACCCAAATAAAATTAAAGAAAATATGCTATGTCTAATGTCTTTACACCTATATTTATATGATACTTGTTTAGTATAATATGGTCCTATCATCTAGTTATTATATCTCTTCGCTTCAACTTTAACAGCAACATGGATTAAAAAAAACAAAGAGAAGTAGTGTGAAATCTTAAATTCGACATGAATTATTTAGTTTCGTCTTCGAAGTATTGACAGCCTTAAGAACACCCATTTATTTGACTAATTGAACTTAAATACACTCCTGATCTTGTCATATGGTGAAATACACCCCTAAATTCTCGTCAAGTTTATGGATGTTTTCAACATTTCACTCGACATTTTATTAAGAGCCCTACGCTTCTACAAAAATTTGAGACCATTTGTTATGTCATATGGCAGATCGGGGTGTATTTAAGTTCAATTAGTCAAATAGATAAGGATATTTTTAAGGCTGTCAATAGTTAAAAAATTAAAGTAATAATTCACGCAAAATTTAAGAATAGTTTTACATTATTCTATTAGAAACAAAATGATGGAATGGCATGTCACTATTGCAATACAAATTTTAAATACAAAATGGAGAAAGTTTTCTTTTATTTTGACATGGCACAACATTCATCTATTAAGAGATTGGGGTGAAAAAAAGAGTTTTGTTTTGCCTTAATTTCTTTTTACCTACAAGAGCTACAATAATATTGCTAGTACAATAACCAACACAAAAAAGTTTAATCCCTCAAAAAGTGAAACAACCTCTATTACCTACAAACCTTCTATCTTAATATGAGTCTTCTACTCTTCTATCTAAGGTTATATTCTCGGTAAGGTTATATTCTCGGTAACGTAAAGTTATATAATGTCTAATCACCTCTCTCTAATACTTCTTTGATCTACCTCTACTTCGATCTCCTCATATCTTTTATAATCAACCTCTCTCACCTCCTCACTTTGACGTCTACACGTATAATTAATTAGTGTCAGTTATATTTCTCACATAACTGTTACTAATTATGTGAATTGTTTTTTTATTCTTACAAGTTATTGGATTCAAATTTTGTGTTTTCAAAAGCATAATAGTTGAATCTACTAATTTGTAAACCCCCCCCCCCCCCCCCTCCCCCCAAAATTTTAAAAAAAAAAACTTATATAAGTAGGTGTTAGTTGTGTAGACACATCATTCATGTTCTTCTATAATTATTTCATCAATTCTCTGCAGTAGCCATGAGTGACACAAAAATCATAAAACTAAGTTTGATTTTCTTTATGATCTACTTAGTGAATTCTAGCCCACCTGAAGATCCCATAAAATGTTCATACGACACCAATTTTAATTGCACCATTACAAACACTTATGGCGCCTTCCCAGATCGAACCATTTGCAAGGCAGCTCAAGCTGTTTTTCCAACCACAGAAGAAGAAGTCATTTCTATAGTAGCGAATGCAACAAGGGAAAAGCGAAAAATGAAAATCACAACTCGATTTTCTAGTAGCATACCCAAATTGGTATGTCTAGACAATGGTGATCAAGACGGGTTACTTATAAGTACAAAATTCCTAAATAAAATCATAAGAATCGATCAAGAAAACATGATGATCACCGTTGAAAGTGGGGTGACATTGAGACAACTAATTAGTGAGGCAGGTAAAGCAGGGTTGGTCCTGCCTTACACGCCTTACTGGTGGGGTTTAACGATTGGTGGCTTAATTGGGACCGGAGCTCATGGAAGTTCTCTCTGGGGTTTGGGAAGTTCTGTACATGATTATATTGTACAACTTCGAATTGTTACGCCAGCTGATCCGGCAAATAATTATGCTAAAGTCCGTATATTGGAAAATGGTAGCCCCGACTTGAATGCTGTTAGAGTGTCACTAGGTGTTCTTGGAGTTGTTTCACAGGTATCTACTTTTTTATAATTATATTATCGGATCGTTTGGTAAGATGTATTAGATTTTCACTAATACATGCATATATTAGTTATGATATTATTAATCATATTCATATCATATATGACGTATAATTAATACATGATATATAAATCATGTTTAGTTCTCTTTTCAATGTGAAAAAATCAAACACAGATTTTGAATGACAAATCCAATCCTTATGTATGTGTGTATGTGAATTAAATTTAGGTGACACTAAAACTAGAACGAGTGTTCAAACGTTCAATTACCTTTTCTGAAAGGAATGACTCAAACTTAGGGGAAGATGCAGCTACTTTTGGGAGACAACATGAATTTGCTGATTTTACGTGGTATCCGAGTCAACACAAGGTTATTTATAGGATCGATGATCGAGTTAGTATCGACACTCCTGGCAATGCCCTTAATGACTTCCTTGGATTTCGCCCTACAAATCAATACGTGATCGCCTCTCTCAGATTCCTGGGTAACAATTAATTACTCATAATAAATTGCTTCAAATTTACTTTCTTTCAACTTAATGGTAACATTTTTGACTTTACTCTACTTTCTTTGTTCACTAGAGGAGATACTAGAATCAACAAATAATGTTGATGGAAAATGCGTTGATGCAACAATAACCACTGGCATATTGAAGTCTCATTCTTATGGGTGGACAAGCAATGGTTAGTTAATTCTTTCATCATGCGACGTACAAGCAACATATATAGTTAATAATTCGATTGCATTCTCTTAGGTACTGGCTATCCAATGGTTGGGTTTCACGACCGAGTCCAAGCATCAGGAACATGCCTAAACAGTCCTGAAGGTGAAACATGCCCTTGGGACCATAGAGTTAAAGGTCTATTTTTTCACCAAACAACATTTACCATTAGTTTATCAAAAGTCAAAGGTTTCATTGAAGATGTCCAAAGGCTAGTTGCTTTAGAGCCTAAGGCACTATGTGTCCTTGACTTATACAATGGAATCCTCATGAGGTATGTTACAACTTCAAATGCTTACTTGGGTAAACAAGAAGATTCTTTGGATTTTGACATCACATATTATAGAAGCAAGGACCCAATGTCCCCTAGACTCTTTGAAGACTTCCTTGAAGAAATTGAACAACTAGCATTTTTCAAATATGGTGCATTGCCACATTGGGGTAAAAATAGGAATGTAGCATTTATTGGGGCAATCAACAAGTACAAAAATGTTGATAAATTCTTGCAAGTGAAACAAAGTTATGACCATTTAGGTTTATTCTCAAGTGAGTGGACTGATCAAGTTTTAGGCTTAAAAGATGGGTTGAGCATAGTCAAAGAAGGTTGTGCTCTAGAAGGACTATGCATTTGCTCTAAAGATATTCATTGTGCTCCAAACAAGGGTTACTTTTGTCGACCCGGAAGAATTTACAAAGATGCCAGGGTGTGTACTAATTCATCGTTAAGCACTATCGATATCCAAACAAGGAAAACAATAAGCACATCAATGTAACACTTTGTTCTGATGCTTGTTACGTATTGTTTCATAATGTATCGTATCGTATTGTATTATGTTGTATTGTATCGAACTGTATTGTATTGTATCTTACTATATTGCTTTAATGAATAAAGTGTTTGGATAGATTGTATCGTTCTCCGTTGTTACATAATATAACACATCCATAATTTGAATGATAAACGTATAAGAAAAGTCGGGTACGAGGTAGAACTACTATGAAAAGGTAGGATAATAGATGAAATTTAAATAATAAATACACAAAATGAGAAGAAATTGTTAAGGTGACGACGCAATCACACCAAATCGGTTGTTACATAAAATGGGTCTTTTAGTCGTTACCTAACGATGGATTTAAAAAATACGATACTGTCATGCCTCGAAGCTACCCCCAGGACGCGGACACGGGACCTAGGATCACGAGTGACCACAAGCTAACCCTGCTGGCATATCATAAGCATACTGAATAAACTGAATTAGGAAAGTACTGTGCGGAAGCTAAATCATAGGATAAACTAAAATGATGGGGAATACCCATAAGCTAACTGAATATATAAAAACTGAGAGTTTAACAACAACTAAAAGGTCAAACTCTAATACTAAAACTGAATCTAACGATGTCTGAAATAAGCCTCTAACTGACTAGAAGTGTTGGGACATGCCCAAGCTAAATTTAGCAAAACTGAAACTAAAGACTGAAAGGAAAGGAAATAATCATGTCAATAATCGTCCTCGAAGAATGAGGACTCCACTACAAGAAAAATGTCAATTACATGGGAATTTTCCAAGGAATTATATACGAAAATTCGAAGTAAACTAAGTTTTCTACGGATTTTTCTACGAAAAAGAATCCGATGGTGAAACCTTCGTAGGTAACTATTTCCTGCGGATTTCAAAATCCGCAAATAATTTACCTAGGGATTTAAATTTCGCAGGTAAACTACTTGGGAATTTTCTTGCAAATAATATTAAAAATATCCCAATAATTTTTTATAAAAAATAACAAAAAAATGAATTTTCTTAATTTTCTATAAACAATATTAACTATTATCTTCTATTATTTATTTTGTTCATTAAACTCTAATCACATATTGACTTATTTCTGGGTTAATCTAGTATTTAACTGCACTGTCCACCAATTATATTACAACACAGGTTAATTAATCTCTGCACACCAATTATATTACACGACTTAGTTACAAGTAAATTAATCCCCACCCACTGCCCAACGCCTACCCTCTGCATATTTCAAATTGCATTGCATCATTGTTCTTAGTCAAAGTATTATAAATGCAAAACTATTGATGTCTTCCATCGATGTAGTACAAGAAGTACCATTAACACCACCAATTTTTGATCTCTTCCTCTGATTTGATTAATTTTTAAAGTTAAATTTATTTAAATAAATGAGGTATTTAAAATATAATTTAGAAATTCATGATTACACAAAAAATATTATAAATTCATGTCATATAAATATGGTTACAAAATATATCCGAAAATGTTGGCTAGCATTTATGTAATTTGACTCTTAAAAAATGAAACATAATCACTATTTATATATTTAAAATAAATCACTACCACCCAACATATCATGAAAATTTTAAAATTACACTTTCTATGAGATAACATTCATATCTAAGCATATTAAACACAAACAAAAATTAAATTATACAAACAAAATCTTATAAATAAATAATGAAAATATAAATAAATTTTAAGTTTAAAGTGCAAAAAAGTTATTATCAATAATTGATAGTATAGCTTATAAGGTATTTGTGACATTTATTATTTTAATTTATCTTTTAATAATTATATTTTAACATACTCAATTATATTTACAAATAATATTATTTAATAACTTACTATAGAAAAATTATATCATCTTAAATGTTTACAAAAACATATGTCAATTGAATATACAAGTAAAAAAAAAATCATGAGGGGTAATCAAACTTCACATTAATAATGTAAATAACCGAATTTTTCTCCCCGTAAAATTAATGTTTGACTTATTTAATAATGCACAATTTAATGTAAAATAGTATTGAGACAAAACTAATTATATTTATGATAGTTATTTTTCTATTGGATGAATAACTAGCCATATAATTTTAACCTTAAGTTAGAGTAAATATTTAACAATAAAATTCATTCTAATGTCATTATCATTTTTTATATTATTATAATTTTCAATTTTGTTAAATATTTTTAAGAAAATATTTAAGTAAAAATAATCCTTAAATTCCAAGAAAAAACTTTGAGTAAAATTATATCAAAAAAATTTGAAGTATGCATATTTCCAAGTAAATTCCTTCAAAAATCACCAACCAAATTCACAACAATAAAATCCCCAAGTAATTCTTCACGTAGGAAAATTTCCAAGTAAATTCACAAGAAATACATCCCCAACAAAATTCGTAGAACATGAATCCCCATGTAATATCACATATAAAATTATTTCTAGATAAATTTTCAAGTAACTATTTCTAGCGAAATTTGAAAGTAATTTTATGTAACGACCCGAACTGTCGTTAATTAGGAGGGACAAAAATGTGGGCCATTGTCCCGCCAGAGCGAGCTAGATGTCGCCAGGGCGGCGGTACCAGGGCGGGGTAAGTTGGCGCCATATTGGGATAAGCGAGACAGAATATAAATTACGAGAAATCCTATTTTCTCCATCTTCCTAAAATACCTAATTAAGTCGTCAAACACCCTAGAAACGTCAGAAAAGCTACTCTAAGCTTGGGAAGGAAGGAGAAGGAGATTTCTAGTGTAAGGATGGTGAGATCTTGCAGATTCTTGGATAAATTCACCGTCACGAAGCCCGGAGAACCCGAATCGAAGTCAAAACTTCGTGCATCTGCCTGGCGCCCAGGAAGGCTAGATTTTATGAATTGAGTAGTTATAAATTTGTGCTTACTACGTAATATATGGAAATCAATGGTAGGGTTGTGTGTAGACCTTCGTGCACCAAGTAAATTCCATGAGTAATCCCTAGAAATCAAAGTACATGGGTGTATGCCTTGAAAAGAGGAGATAGATGAATTGTTAGGGACTCTAGAATTGTTATCATGGATACAATTGGTTCAAGAATAAGACTAAGAAATCATTAATGGAAATAGATTTATGAATGCATGCTAGATCATAAATTGGAGTGATTGAATTGAGGATTTATGACAAATTGTGACTAAACCCTAGAAGGAAGTAGTTAGATGATGAACTAGGGCTAAGTATGGTCAAATTGATGTTTGTATATGAATGTTGGATTTTTGATCACACGTGTTGTAATTGAGATGGGTAAACTATGATTGCCATGAAATCATGACTTAAATGTATGATCGTGAAGATATACTTGTGATTGTGATTGTGATTGTGATGTGTTGAATTGATCAGTTGCCACGTTCCAGCATAACTAACTTGGATCGGTTGCCACGTTCCGGCATAACTAACTTGGATCGGTTGCCACGTTTCGGCATAATTAACTGTTAGGGTTTAGATTCTATGAGAGGACCAATGATGTGATATAAAATGTGAGATTGTGCGATTGTTCGTAAATATTGATGATACCATATTACATTGTATTGACTTGCTTATGTTGCACTTAGTGGGCACTTGTATGATGGTTTATATTTGATTGTTCATTGTAATGAGCGAACCTATTGGGTATAGTAGAAGGGTAAAATGTTCAAGAGGCGAGTAATAGATAGTAAGGGTTGTTCGTGTGTTGTAATGGCAAATAGTAGATGTAGCGTGAGTGATGAAATATGCTTAGGTGGATTTCACCTTGGAGGAAAGAGATTGGGTTTAGTGTTAAGGGAGCGTGATGTAATGTATTATGTGACTATTGCTGGGTAATGTGACGAGAAGTAGGGGTATGAAGTGAACGGTTAGTGGAAATGTTGGTGGTTGTATTTGGGGGATTTCTCTATGTGGTAGAATGGTTAGGCTATGATCAAGTATCTGGTAGGTAAGTTGATTGAGAAGGGTGACAGTAGGCAGAATACTAGTGTATATTGGAGGTATTTCAAGAGAGGGTAGAGGTGGAGAAGCCAGTGGTTTATTTCATAATCTTACTAGTTGTTTTCTTATGTTATGTGGTGGGCTTCGGGTTGACAGATGATGCCTACCAGTATGCGTGTTTGTACTGATACTACTCTTGCTATGTCTTTTGACATAGTTTGGATGCAGGATTGGTGACGTTTCATTAGGTGAAGGCAAAGAAAGACTCTAGCAACATTTATTCTTTCTTCCGCATGGTGGAAGTTGTCTTTTAATTATCATGTCTAGTTGTACTCTTAATAGCTCTTGTACATGTTTAGACTAGATCCTTAGGAGTGTTAATAACTTTACAAGTCTTAACTCGAAATTATTTAAAAGGTTTTTAATAAAGAATTTTGTTAGTATGTTATTCCGTTTATTTAATTTTCCGCATGTTTTAAGTTGTTGGGATATGAGGGTTCTCCTACTTAGGTGGTAGTATGTAGCTGTCCGCACGGCCCGGTGGGTTGGATCGTGATAAATTGGTATCAGAGCCTAGGTTACCGATCTCCCCGTACAAGAGCAAAATGTGGACTAGACTCATGTGGATTGGTGTGTTGACGTCCACATCTAATCTTCAGGAAACTAGGAAGCATTCTAGGAAACTGTTCCACTCATTCTCTCCTTTCGTGCGAAATGTCGCTTGTGGTATGAGTTGAGTCCAATTGGTATCTCTCGATTCCAATTGGTATCTCAACAAAGTAAATCGGAAGTCGTGGTCACGACTGAAAGAGCACAAGCAAAGTAATTGGAATTGGAAAGGTTCCAATTGGTATCTAGCCTTAGGGGCTATAAGGAGCATGGATGACCAATAATGGTCATCTATGGAACGAACTAACTAATAAATTGAAATCGCATGTGCATTGTATTTCAGAAACTGTGAATGTGTGCTTCTTGTTGCCTGAAATAGCTGGGACTGTGTGATTCTTGTTGTTTGAATTAACTATAGTTACGAAGTTGTAATTTCTTGAATGTTATGAGGTGAATATGTGTGCTATAAATATGTGTGTTTAAACCTTAATATGCGTGAAGTGTTGGTTGAGTTGTGGAAATTATTTAGTGCAACTACTCGTGTAACGTAAAAACCGTTGAAAAAAAAGTCAGAACTTAGCTGGTGCAAGGGTCTAGCTAATTTACGAGGTGATTCGTAAAATAGATTTTGGACGTGCGTCGCAACAATTCATAATCATGTGAATGTGTGGGTGTAACATTGAATTAATGAGAACTAGTGGGGTGTCGTGTCGTTAAGATTAATTCGAATTAGTTAATGATTTCCTAGCTTGGAGATTTATTGTCACGACCCGAGTCTACACCCTGGACGTGGCCGACACTTAAGAACCATTACTGGTCCCCAAGCGAACCCTCATCCTGGCTGACTATAAGCGGAAGACTAACTTAAGCATGCAAAAGCTTAAAACTGAATAAAATTCAATAAACTCAACTTTTCAAAACTTTAACTCAAATGAACAACTTAGAATAAAAATAATATATTCGACTCGCCATAAAATAGGCACTTATGTCTTTAAAACATTTAATAAAAGAAATGAATAATACAAACTTCTCAACTATACTGACTATCTATGAAACCTCTAACTGATAAAGATGGAAGTCGGGACAAGACCCACGACATCCTGACTAAACTGAAAAGTAAATGAAATCCTCCGAAAACAAGGAGGCTCACCATAGCTAACTCAAAATCCCGAATGTATCAACGAATCTCCTGTTGATGATCCTGAATACCTATGTCTGCATCATCAGAAGATGCAGGCCAAATGGCTCAGTACGTGGAATGTACAAGCGTGTAAGAAGAATTCTAAAGCATAAACATAAGCTTGAAACTTGATAAAAAGGAAACATACTTACCTCTTTTCAAACTTACTCAACTCAAGGAATACTCAAGGATAAGATACTCAACTCAGAGATTAGATACTCAACTCAAAGATATGATACTCGACTTGAAATACTCAACTCATGATACTCAAGGATAATACAATTGTAAAAGATGCAATATATGGAAAGCTTATAAAATAGTAAAAGCAACTTAGTTCGTTAAAGAAAATGCAATAACAAAATCAACTTTACTTATATAATAAAGTAATATAGTTTCTGTGGGAGTTTCTCTAACCGACACCCATCACTTAAGAGCTATAGTGATGATACAACACTTTACCTCACGCTGCCAAGGACCATCATATACCTTGCCATCAGTACAAGACCTTACTTAACTTAGTGGATCCACTAGTCTATGCGAAAAGGATTCATCTAAAAAGTATGACCCTTTTCTACCCATGATGGCTAAATGGTTTTCATGGAGACTTGAGTTAATAGGAAACTCATATCCCCACATCGGTGCTCAATAATACTCCAAAAATATAATACTAGCTTTTTATGTTTAAAACATGCTTCTTTCTGTGATTTGAGATAATTTCTCAACAACTTTGCTCAAAGGCTATCTTGGAAATTAAGGTTTCCTCTCTTGCTTTATTGTGAAAGCATTTACTCTTTAACTGAAAACTAGCCCAAAGGCTCTTTACTGAAAAACTAGCTCAAAGGCACTTTACTGAAAAACTAGCTGAAAGGCTCTTTACTGAAACACTAGCTCAAAGTCTCTATTGAAAATCTCAGTTTTCCGTTCTTATTTAAATGTTAAAATATTTTAAACTCTTTTGGGAATACATAGCCCTGATAAACTTCTGAAAAAATGAACTTCAACTTTACTCTTACTCTTTACTCAACTTCAAAGCTTAAGTCTTAAAACAAAATTTAAGCATTTGTAAAAGACTTCTTAAAATTGGTTCATGCCGAATGATGGACATGAACGACTCAATGCAAGGTTTTCAATAAACATAGATAGAACTCAATACTTGGAACTCAAGAACTTCAATGATACTACTAATTTCAAGAATGCTCAACTCAGAGGGTTCATGCGGACTTGTGAGCATGAACTACTCAACTCAAGGACTCAAAGATAGTTCTTATCTCAAAACTGTTCGACTTATAATATTCATGCAGAATTATGAGCATGAAATATTCAACTCAAGTACTCAAAGATACTTCTCAAAAGGGATTTATGAACTCAACACATAAAAGCTTAGAACTTGAAGATACCACTTTTCTGAAAGATGCTCGAATTACGAAGTTCATGCGAAATTACGGGCATGAAACAAACCCGACTCAATGCTCTACATAACTATATGTAACTCATGTATATGACTCTTCTTATTCTCTGACTTACTTCCCCAAAACATAGTTCAAATCGATAGTTGATCTCAAAGGATTCACAATTGAACTCAAAGTCTTTCTTGAACTCTACTCTTAACTCTCTCTTGAATGTGAATTATGAATTCAAGAATTATGGTTCATGATAAGAAAGATCTCATGATGACAAGGTAGACCCATGAATATATTATTCTCACTCTCATACTCACTTGCTCGAGTCTTGAAACAAGTTATTATAATTTGTAGAAGACTCCTCAATAGGGACTTAAAGGACTTTCTTAGAATGATCGAAAGAATTCTCAAAAACTTAACTCTTAACTCTACCTTGAACTTGAATTATGGATTCAAGGTTGTGATTTGTGATGGGAAAGATCTCATGATGTTTATGATTGATTTTAAATAGCTAAACATGAGAAAAGACTGAAAATCAATATCTGAAGGTGGGTCCGCGACGTGGAGAAGCATTTAAATTTTGGTTTCGAAAACGGCTTTTGAGGCAGATCACTCCGTATCAGCTCCGTGAAGCGAAACAGGAATTCCTAAATCTGATAAGTGGCTGCGCGACGCGAAGGGGGTTCTAAATTTCAACCGATGAAATTTCTTCTTCGTTTCCTAACCCCAATTCGCCTAACTTCGATTCTTTTTCTCAATCTCTCTTTAGATTTAAATACCCAGCACAAGAACACAAGAATCTAACTCTAACAACTCTATAAATCGACACAATAACCTCAAGAACTCCTCAATCTCAGCCCAATTCAAGAACGAAAGCAATTTCATGAATACATAACAAGAATATCAAAGCTTCATCTTTTAGAACTAATTTAAAGTTGAAATTAACATGATTGGCGTGTGGGTGAACAAACCCAACACTATGGAAGCTTACATACCTGAATGAATCATCTTCTTGAAGAACTTGAAGGAAAATCTGGAAAAAAGAACCCTAGCCTTAGCTTTTCTTGAATTTCTTGAGAGTAGAATCTTTGGAGTGAATAAGAGGGTTTGATTTGTGAAAACTGATTTTCTAAACGTTTAGGGCAATTTAGATGACCTTCCAAGGGGTTTTAGGACTAAAATACCCCTAAAGAAATAATTAAAACGAGCTGGGAGTCGGAAATATCTTTCACCAGGCAGTGAGGTCCGTATTGGCTCCACGTCGCGGAGATATCGCGGAGCTGCTGCCGGTTTGCGCGTCGTTAGTAAATCCATCATAACGTTTTACTCAGAGCTCGGAATTGAGCAAACTCAGTGGCATTGGAAAGAGGACTCGAAGGGATTTAATTTTCTATCTTGTAGATCACCTAACTCATCTTGTACTAGAATTTATGGTAGCTTGAATTTGACCCAAAACTTAAGAAAACTTAAGAATGACTTGAATGCTTTTCTCTTGGGTTCTTCTTGGAACTTAAGGTGCTACATCTAGTGACCTTAACACTCAAGAAATTTTGAATTCCTCGCAAAATCTCACTCACTACGAAGAACGGTTCAAGTCTTAGCTCAAAACTTTTCTGGGTGTTACCATATCTCTCCCTTGGGATCGTTCGTCCTCGAATGACGACTGGACTGGGTAGAGAATGGGGTTACTCTTACTAAGGTCTAAGTCTAATGGTATGCTATTACTATATTCAAGCTTAACCCAAATCCCTAAGTTCGGAATATATACCTCTCTATAGGAAATCTCATCCCAAACTATTACTCTCTACCACCATATTGGGCTCATATCAAGAACCACCAAATATTTAACAACACCACATTCAAGCTTAGTACTCTAACAACTCCATGGACTCCTAATAATCAGCTCCTTAAGATATTATCAACACCTGACTTGATTTCTCCTCTTATCATCTCCCCCTTAGGTCTAAAGTTAACACTTGAAATCTATGGATCTATTCCACATTAACAACTCAATTAAGCTATCTAGGCACACATGGAAGATTATAACTTAATTGGAACCTCATCCGGTAACGTACGGTCTTGGCACATCTCTTAATGCTCTTGTTACTCTTGTGACTTAGCCACACTTCACTGCCCTTATCTAAACATTAGGGTCTCTCACTTGTACCACTCATATCTATTACAGCTAATCACCTCAATTCCTCACCTACTCTATTTCAAGTCTTCTAGATTAAATCTCAAGACTAACATCACCACCCTAATGTTGCCATTCTTTTGATCATGACAGTCATCTCGAATTCAAGCTTAATATTTATGACTAAACCCGAATATCAATATGATTGCTCACTTACTATACTAACTTACAACTACTAGATACAACTTCAGAAACACTCGTCCACTAGGACTTTATGACAAATAACCAATCCTCACCACTTAGTATTCATACTTATAATTTACTATCACATTTCCCTTCACAACTTGAGTACTATTCACTCATTCACTATACATCAATGCCTAATTAGTTCTATAACACTTTGAATATTACAGGATTTCCCTTAAAGATCATAAGCCTAGCTTAGAGCTATCACCTCATGAATACTCTTGCTCTTCTATTCACCACTTACACTTGGTCATTACAAACACAATGACACATCCTCATAACCCTTTTCTAATTAAGGTATACTCTAACTCATCTTGACTTGCAACTCTTACTCTACCTCCTATACTGAGTTATTCACAACTTATCACCTCTTAGTCTACCCATAAGGAAAAACTCCTCATCAAAACTTACTGGGTGCATGTCTATAATAACAAAGCTTGTCTCATCACTATCTCTCTTTCTAGGATTACGAAACCTCTGCATACTTTCCTCTAACTCTTGGCACTTTCACTACTACTTCTCATGATCTCATAACTCATGCTACCTTTTCGGGTGAAAATACTACTCAAGCTCTAAACATACCTCTTAAAAAGGATCTCAGTTGAAACAAGGCATAAGGAAAGAGTACAACTTGATTTTAGCTCAAATGAACGATTCACATGAATATGAGGGAATTACTCTAAAACTTTACACTTTACTAACTCTTGGCCTTCTCTTAATCCCCTCTAGAGTCTCATGACTTCCTCAAAACTCATGCTAAGAATAACTCATCCACAAAGAACTGACTCTACTTTTTAACCACCTATAGTATAATGGGTAGTCGAAGGAATAGGAGAACACACGAGTTAGAATAAGTCTCTACGACATAGCTCTATTGCACGATTAAGAGTATGAAAGAAGGGAAACTTTTATTAAATGTCTGTAGTCCCTCATTTATAGATGTGGGACCATCATAACCATAAATAAAATCATACTGACACGGCTTCATAGACACCTTAGGACACTTAAACTATATAATCTGACACCAAGTTTGTCAGGACCCGAGTCTACACCCTGGATGTGGCTGGCACTTAAAAACCAATGTTGGTCGCCAAGCAAACCCTCATCATGGCTGACTACAAGCGGAATACTAACTTAAGCATGCAAAAGCTTAAAACTGAATAAAATTCAATAAACTCAACTTTTCAAAACTTTAACTCAAATGAACAACTTAGAATAAAAATAATATATTCGACTCGCCATAAAATAGGCACTTATGTCTTTAAAACATTTAATAAAAGAAATGAATAATACAAACTTCTCAACTATACTGACTATCTATGAAACCTCTAACTGATAAAGATGGAAGTCGGGACAAGACCCACGACATCCTAACTAAACTGAAAAGTAAATGAAATCCATCGAAAACAAGGAGGCTCACCATAGCTAACTCGAAATCCCGAATGTATCAACGAATCTCCTGTTGATGATCCTGAATACCTATGTCTGCATCATCAGAAGATGCAGGCCAAATGGTTCAGTACGTGGAATAATATGCAATAACAAAATAATATTTACTTAACTAATAAAGTAATATAGTTTCTGTGAGAGTTTCTCTAACCGACAATCATCACTTAAAAGCTATAGTGATGATACAACACTTTACCTCACGCTGCCAAGGACCATCCTATACCTTGCCATGAGTATAGGACCTAACTTAACTTAGTGGATCCACTAGTCTATACGAAAACGATTCATCTAAAAAGTATGACCCTTTTCTACCCATGATGGCTACATGGTTTTCATGGAGACTTTAGTTAATAGGAAACTCGCATCCCCACATCGGTGCTCAATAATACTCCCAAAGTATAATACTAGTTCTTTATGTTTAAAACATACTTCATTCTGTGATTTGAGATAATTGCTCAAAAACTTAGCTCAAAGGCTATCTTGGAAATCAAGGTTTCCTCTCTTGCTTTATTGTGAAAGCATTTACTCTTTAACTGAAAACTAGCCCAAAGGCTCTTTACTGAAAAACTAGCTCAAAGGAACTTTACTGAAAAACTAGCTCAAAGGGTCTTTACCGAAACACTAGCTCAAAGGCTCTATTGAAAATCTCAGTTTTCTGTTCTTATTTAAATGTTAAAATATTTTAAACTCTTTTGGGAATACATAGTCCCCATATACTTCTGAAGAAATGAACTTCAACTTTACTCTTACTATTTACTCAACTTCAAAGCTTAAGTCTTAAAACACTATTAAGCATTTGTAAAAGACTTCTTAAAATTGGTTCATGCCGAATGATGGACATGAACGACTCAATGCAAGGTTTTCAAAAAACATAGACAGAACTCAATCCTTGGAACTCAAGCACTTCAATGATACTACTAATTTCAAGAATGCTCAACTCAGAGGGTTCATGCGGAATTATGAGCATGAACTACTCAACTCAAGGACTCAAAGATACTTCTCATCTCAAGACTGTTCGACTTATAATATTCATGCGAAACTATGAGCATGAAATATTCAACTCAAGGACACAAAGATATTTCTCAAAAGGGATTTATGAACTTAACACTTAAAGGCTTAGAACTTGAAGATATCACTTTTCTAAAAGATGGTCGACTTACGAAGTTCCTGCGAAATTATGGGCATGAAACAACTCGACTCAATGGTCTACATAACTATATGGAACTCATGTATACGACTCTTCTTATTCTCTGACTTACTTCCCCAAAACATAGTTCAAATCGATAGTTGATCTCAAAGGATTCACTATTGAACTCAAAGGCTTTGTTGAACACTACTCTTAACTCTCTCTTGAATGTGAATTATGAATTCAAGAGTTATGGTTCATGATAAGAAAGATCTCATGATGACAAGGTAGACCCATGAATACATTATTCTCACTCTCATACTCACTTGCTCGAGTCTTGAAACAAGTTATTATAATTTGTAGAAGACTCCTCAATAGGGACTTAAAGGACTTTCTTAGAATGTTCGAAAGAATTCTCAAAAACTTAACTCTTAACTCTACCTTGAACTTGAATTATGGATTCAAGGTTGTGATTTGTTATGGGAAAGATCTCATGATGTATATGATTCATTTTAGATAGCTAAACATGAGAAAAGACTGAAAGTCAATATCTGAAGGTGGGTCCGCGACGTGGAGAAGCATTTAAATTTTGGTTTCGAAAACGGCTTTTGAGGCAGATCACTCCGTGTCAGCGACGCGACGCGAAACAGAAATTCCCAAATCTGATAAGTGGCTGCGCGAGGCGGAGGGAGTTCCAAATTTCGACTAACGAAATTTCTTCTTCGTTTCCTAACCCCAATTCGCCTAACTTCGATTCTTTTTCTCAATATCTCTTTAGATTTAAATACCCAGCACAAGAACACAAGAATCTAACTCTAACAACTCTATAAATCGACACAATAACCTCAAGAACTCCTCAATCTCAGCCCAATTCAAGAACGAAAGCAATTTTAATGAATACATAAAAAGAATATCAAAGCTTCATCTTTTAGAACTAATTTAAAGTTGAAATTAACATGATTGGCGTGTGGGTGAACAAACACAACACTATGGAAGCTTAGATACCTGAATGAATAATCTTCTTGAAGAACTTGAAGGAAAATTTGGAAAGAACAACCCTAGCCTTCACTTTTCTTGAGCGTAGAATCTTTGGAGTGAATGAGAGGGTTTGATTTGTGAAAACAGATTTTCTACACGTTTAGGGCAATTTAGATGACCTTCTAAGGGTTTTTAGGACTAAAATACCCCTAAAGAAATAATTAAAATGAGTTGGGAGTCGGAAAGATCTCTCACTAGGCAGTGAGGTCCGTATTGGCTCCCGGTCGCGGAGTTATCGCGGAGCTGCTGTCGGTTTGCGAAACGTTAGTTAATCCGTCATAATGTTTTACTTATGGCTCAGAATTGAAAAAAACTTAGTGGCGTTGGAAAGAGGACTCGAAGGGCTTTAATTTTCTATCTTGTAGATAACCTAACTCATATTGTACTAGGAGTTATGGTTGTTTGAAGTTGACCCAAAACTTACGAAAACTTAAGAATGACTTGAATTCTTTTCTCTTGGGTTCTTCTTGGAACTTAAGGTGCTACATCTAGTGACCTTAACACTCAAGAAATTTAAATTCCTTGCAAAATCTCACTCACTATAAAGAACGGTTCAAGTCTTAGCTCAAAAAATTTCTATGGTGTAACATTTATCTTAGATTGTTTGGTTAAGCTGGAAACCTTGGAAAAATCTTAGAAAAAGGTAAAGAACCCAGAAATTATTAGCCTAGGTTTTGGTCCCGTTTGAGCCGCTTGGGTGGGATTATTCTCGCCATAACGACACCGCCAGAGCGGGATTTTTCCCGCCCGAGCAGGACAGGGCTAGGCAGAACCTCAACCCAGCCTCCCTTGTTTTCCCTAACTTTGAAATGTCAATCCAAATGGAGTCCAAACAAATCCCTACAATCCTTTCAGTGTTCAACAAATTAGAGAATAGATTTAAAACTTAGAAATTCATCATTTACTGTGGAGAAACAGGAAATCAAGCATCCATGTGCTTACAAAACATAAGAGTGTCGAAAAGATAGAAACAAATGGTCTTAAAATTTACAAAGCCAAGAGGGTGAAACAATAGTCAAATCAGGAACTCTTAGACTGGGTGGTGTCCACATCGAAGTCAACGTCCTCTGGGGGTATCACGCCAGCCCAGGCCTTATTCAGCATGAGAACTGTGTGTAGTCCTTCGGATCAAGCTGGGGGATCTCCTTACCAGGGGCAATGCAACTAAAGATGGCCTTAATAGTCTTCCACATCTGGGCCATCAAGCGATCCCTCTCCACACCCTTTCTCCTCTCCTGGCGCAAGTGGCGACGGAGCATATCTATCTCTAGGGCAGTGCTGGGTGGAACTGGAGTGAAGTCGGCATAGGCACTCCCCATCCTCTTCCGGACAGCCTCCAGATCCTTTTCGACCCGTGCAACTGAAAGTGGGTCATCATCGTCTGAATTCACGGCTGCCTTACTGCTGCTAGCCATGCCCGTCCTCCTTCTCTTGCTCCTAGAAGTAGAACTTGTCCTAACCAGAAAAGAGTAAAGGGGGGATCCATAAAAAGTACCTCATCAACATCAAAGAGTGGCACTCCCGCCGCCTGCTTGCACAAGGAAGTGATAAGACCAGGAAGAAAGAACGCCTTTTCGTTGCACCAATAAAACATCTTCCATTCTGAGATGATCTGCTCCCACACATTTATCTGGATGCCCTATATGGCGCACGCCACCACCAAGGCCTGGGAAAGGTCACATCGGTGTGCTTGCCCGACGGGCGAATCCTCCTAGTGACCAAATGTTGCCACCTCTTAGGCTCAATCAGAGTGTCTCTCAGCCACTCCAGATCTATCTCCATTATCCTGGCCTCGTATTCATGGTTCGGGACCTCTAGTACCTCTAGGGCCTCATTGATAGTAGTGACGTGAAGAAGAATGCCAACTCCACTGATGCGGATGGCGGGGTGAGGGTCGTCCCATCGCACAGTAGGCAGGATGGCGTAGAACTCCCTCACCCAAGTAGAGCGTGCATCTGGGAGAGCCTCAGTCAGTGGAATCCACCCGATCGAACTCTCCCAGACGAGCATAAATGGCAGGGTCCTTCTCCTCTAGCTTGTGCAACACGAAACCCCTCTCACAATAGAACCCTGTGCTACAGTTATCGTGATGTCTCTCTCAATTCGTGGAATCAAGAAATCAGATGAAAGGAAAGTGTTCGTCATTTTGTCCAGCCATTTTGAGAGCCTCCAATAAGTAGAATATAAGTTAGAAAGTGAAAGTATGGTCAGGCTAAGGCTAAAATAATTGACAATTAAGAAAGAAAATTTTTGGTGCTAAGGGTAAGGCCACTGCCTGGCGCATCCCGCCACAACGGCCATAATCTCGCCCTGGCGGGATTATGAAGGCCGCCATAGCGAGATGAAGGCCACTAGAGCAACCTTCATCTGGGACGAACACCAGGCATGTTAATGGTACCTTTTCATCCCAAAACCCCTGTTTTCGATAGAATTTCAGCATATCAGAGTTATTTAACTATCCTAGAACATAAATAAGCAATTATTTCGGTAAATTAACTCCTAAAAGAGGCCTAAATTGGAGTTTTACACCAAGGGACCGTTCAAATTCCCCCACCCATTTTGGTATCATTTTACCTATATTTTTATGAAATCCTTACGTCCAGGATGTTGTGGGAACATTGGGGACGTAAGGGAAGTAACCATGCTACATTTTCTAACAAATCTACCAACCTAGTTTAAATTTGAAAATTACCCCAAAAATCGTCCATTTTTTATCATTTAATCATCATGAAATAATCATTAATCAAGTAATAAAGTAAAGAGTGAAGGGAAAATGAGAATTTACCTTGATTTCGACGTCCGGAAGTGAAACAACAGAGAGATTTTGGGAGAGTTGAGTAAGGGAGAAAGGGAAAAATGAGGGAATTCGTTCCTCATTCCCCCTTTACTGTTTTCGATCTCCCGCTAAGGCAGGAGATCTCTCGCCATAGTGGCCCCACTTTAGCCGGAGGGATGTCTCCTTGGCGAGCGAGGCTGTGTAAAATTAATGCATTCGATTCTTCGTGTGCGTTTCATTTGTTCCTCTAGTCTGTTGGGTATAGTATTCTTTCGTGTGAATGAACTGAAAAGTTGACATTCGTCGTGATCCCGTAGTGGACCAATCCTTTAATTTAGTAATGAATCGAAGTAGGGCGCATGATCTTCGTGCACTAGTTGTTCGAGGACGAACGAGGGGTAAATTGGTATTTTTTGTAACAACCCGAACTATCGTTAATTAGGAAGGACAAAACACTACAACATTTTATGTCTACAACCACCCTACAAAAGTGTGGCCTAAACTATGAGAAAGTGTGGCCTTTGATAAAAAGCCACACTTTTTAACTTTAAGCCACACTTTTCCAGGGGTGGCCGAAAGAAGCGTAACCTTAGAGTTTAGGCGACACTTTTCAAGTGTGGCCTTATCAGCTATGCTTAAAAGCGTAGCTTAAAAGGTAGAAAGGCTACGCTTTCCAGTACCTCATATAGCAACATTTCTATCTCATACAACTACACTTTCAAGCGTGGCCTTTGCTTCCTTATTGCCAACGATTTTAAAGTGTTGCCTTTTCTATCTAATGTATGACAACACTTTGAAGTGTAGTCCTTGCCCATGTGCATACCACAATTTACAGTCATATGGCTACACTTTTAAGTGTGGAAATATTATTTTGACTACAAAATATTTATATGCGCAAAACACTGGGTTGTGAAGAATCAGGGTTACTTCATTGCCACCATTGGGCTGTCTCCCAGCAGTTAGAACATTATCCAGATTTCATGAAAGTGGATGTGTTTCAAAGATAAATACAGATGCCCAACAATTCAATAAGAAAATGAATTCAGCTGCAACAGAGTTACAAAAGCAACTTCCTTGACTTAAGATTGTTGTCTTTGACATTTTCCAACCCTTATATGACATCATCAAATCCCCATCAGACCACGGTAATTTGCATATAAACTCTACTGCTTATAAAAAAAGCATGCATCCGACATTGTAAGTAACATATTTTTACTTTTACTTCCCCTATGTAGCAGGGTACCAACAATCAAGCTGAAATCAAGGTGGAAAAAGGGGAAGATGACACAACTAATTCTCGCAAAACAGAGTCACAATCACACAAGATCAATACACTTTACTACAGACACCAAGACAGGTAGCAGTCGCAATCACACAAGATCAATACACTTTACTCCAAAGACGGGTCCTGTAAATCAGGATAGCAGTCACACCAAACAAAGCATCGAAAAAGAGGAAACTCAACTCCAGCAAAATCAAGACACTCTACTGAAGACACCAAGACAATCATAGAATAGAAGGAACCACGCAAAATGCCTTTTGAAGAACCGAATCATGATTTGACCCTGAAGAATGTGGAAGATTTTGGCCTCTTACAGCTTGTGCGCTACTTGCATCAACAGGTGAAACAAGGTTATGATCCAACAACCCCTGGTATATCTTGAACATTCAATCCAGGGTTGTTTTGCAGCAACCGACTAAAAAAATGTCGCATTTCTTCTCTCATTTCATTCATTTCTTCCTTCAAAGAACTGATTTCATTAGCATGCTTTTGTTTTAGCTTGTTAGTTTCCTCATCTTCTTTCAGAGAACTTGTTGTCACTGATCTGCCATAGCACCTAAGTCTGCCAGGCTGCTCCTTTCCAAACACTGCCCTAAAGGCATCATCAGCTATTTCCCCAGAATTTTCACGATTCTGAAGTTTAGTCTATTGAATAAAATTGACATTCATAGTTAACTGTAAGAACTATTTACTTTACGGCTAAAAGGAGATTATGATTGATTTGTTAACTTTAATTTACCTTCCTTCCAAGCAAATTGTTCCTGCGATAGAGATCAAGAACTAAAAAAATCTAACAACTTTTCCCAACAAAGAATTGAAATTAAAATATATTTAATATCTCCTCGTACTTGCACAAGAAGAAGAAGAAGAAGACTTACTTAATAAAATTCAATGGAGTCACACTCTCCACAATATATAAATTTTAAGTCTAAATTAAATTCACCACTAATCCTCTTTAAAAACCTTACTATATGGAAAGGGTTGTTAACACAAACAAGCAATTCTGACCAACAAAGTAATGAAAAATGAAATTTCTGAACTCCTAATGTGCAGCACTTTGCTGAAAGAGAGTTCACTAGCATAGATATACTCATTAAACATACAGTTATCTCAAGCTCTAACCAAACATATTTTAAGTTGATATCTTGTTCTCCGTAGTCCAACAACATATTGATTCAAAATTCAAGGATGTAATTTGTTCACAACTTATTTAACTTCCATAAAGAGCCTAAACCCTACATCAGGAACTACACTATAATGAACTAATGAAGAGCTGCCAACTTTTCCAGACCTTCAAAGAGACCTTACCGGTTATAAAAGTTGTTACTCATCAACATCTGTTTGATAGCAAAGTCATTTTTTTCTTGGCAAAGATAAAATGCAGCAACTTTTATAAGATGTTTTATGTGGAGACATTATGGGCTATACAACTGATATCAAATTAAACAAAATGAGACTAAAATATGATTAACACAACAATCATGTAACAATAAGATGCTTGATAATGACAAGGAAGCGATTATCAATCAAAAATGGAGTAGACTATTGGAGTTGATATTATTAAGTTTAAAATGCAATATGGAATGTCATATATGAGGGTAAAAAGAACTAAATTCAAGAAGTATAGAGTAAGGCGAAAACTAGTTTAAAACGAAGTAAACCACCACCTTCAAAAACAAATTTCCTTCCTAACACATAGCAGTCCACAAACAATGACAAAATGCAGAATCAATGTCTTATACCACTAAGAAAAGTGCAGCAGTAGACACATATACTAATGGAATGAAATTGAGCATTTGAACATGAGCAAAGCAGTAAACAAAATTAACAAAGTATGCCACTATTTTGCAGAAATTTTAGACATTAATAAGAGAGGGATTTTTAGCATTTTTTCACAACTTCAAATACAGAGAGAGGGCACGGATAAACGGTAGCTGAACCACAGGAAAAAAAAATCCAATTCTAAGGCATCTACAGCACGAACTCATTCAATCATGATGTAAGTTATTAAGCTCACTATTTGAGTAGACTGTTGGAGTTAATATCAAATCATATCAACTAAGAAACTGATACAAACTAGAAAGTCACATCAACGCATAACACTCTTGGTCTGAAACAAACAAGAAAAACTTAAAGGTAAAGAGTTATACCTCTCTCAGAGCGATGAACTCGGGACAACAACGAAACCAACAATATACTATTTGCCATACCTTGCTAAATTCATCCAATCCTTAGATGGGATATTTGAATTCCTAGAAGAAGATATTAATATTTAATCTTTCAGTAGCAATCATTAAATAATTAACTACTTCACAAATTAGTTTTAAAAGTCACGAGTAAGTTATCACAATCATGTGTTATGAGATGATAAAAGTTTCTTACCTATTCATGGCACTTGTGCTATGCAAAATCAAACCTTGAATCCTCCACAAATGTTTTTGAATGTTGATTATACTTCAAAGAAAAAATAAGTAAAATTAATAGGATAGACACAATTAAGAAAGAAAGTAAATAAATGGAATTCAAATATTAAAAGTTAAAGTTTTGTGAGTGAATTTAAATACTCATCACCAAATTCGTTTTGCACGGTTTACATAGGAAACTCATCAGTTATACAGTTTAGTGAAATGAATGCTCAAAACTTGTTTCAATTTCCTTAATTTTAGACAGTGGAATGAAACTATGATGAGGCAGCATGCCCCATCATTGATTAGTCCAATTATTTTAAATACTAGGATTGGTAACCAAGAAGGAATTTTAGATGAACCAATCTGGAAAAATAATGAAACTAGCAGGTTCTCTTGTTCTTCTGCTTGGCAGATCATCAGGCAAAAGGGTATCAAGGATATGACCAGCAGTCATAATTGGCATAAGCACATCCCTTTCAAAATTTATTTTCTTAATTGGAAAGCTTTGAGAGTGAAGCTTCCTACCAATGAAAAAATCATCATTTTTGGTAAAAGTCCAGCTTTGTATTCTTGTTGTATTAGACAAGGGGATGATAACATTCCACATATTTTTGTTAATGGTCATTTTACCAATCACATTTGGAAGTTTTATTCAACTTTCTTTGGGATCACTCATAGACACACCCCCTTGAAGAATCTAATGATGAAATGGTGGAGTTTGGAACCAAAAAATTAAGTTCACAAACTCATGATTCAAACTCTTCCTCTAGTCATTTGTTGGAACCTTTGGAAGAATCGTTGTTCAGCTAAATATGGAGACAAGAAGTCTAGTAGTTTGAGGATTAAATTTTAATTTTCAAAGGCATGAAGAACCTTTTTACTACTGTTTATCCATACATCCAATGGCCTCATAATTGGAAGGAGCTAATCACTATGATATAGGGATATCGACAGGAAATTAAAATCATTCCTGTCCATTGGGAAAAACCACAACAGAATGTGTATAAGCTGAATACAGATGGAAGCACAATGACTAATCCGGGAAAGATTGGAGGTGGAGGTATTTTGAGGGACTGGCAGGGTAATATTATCTATGCATTCTCTATTCCTCTCGGCTTAGAAACTAATAACCATGCGGAGATTCGAGCTGCAATTCATGGGGCGGACTGGTGCATACAGCATGGGTATAGGAAAATTCAGCTGGAAGTTGATTCTCAACTGCTTATACATTGGCTAAATCACAGCAGCCACCCTTCATGGGCACTGCAACAGTGTATCTAGGTCTATGCAGAAAGTTGAATAAACCATAACTCAAATCAATATTGAATGATACCATAAAATAAAAACTTGATTAAAAAAATTTTGTTCCCCAACTTCCAAAATTACATCCCATTAATGATTAAAAATATAGAGGCTTATGTTAAACCAATATACATTCTTACTAAGGTCCATTAAGTTCAATTTAACTTAATAAAAGAAACTTACCCTACAGAACTCCAATTACTCAATTAATTCATTACAAGTATATACAATACAACAAATAAACTTTTTGCCAAAAAAAATTATACAGATCAAATAAATGCTTGGGTTAAATACTGACTACTAAATCTTCTCAACATAAGGAAAGATTCTAGTGTCATGACAAAGGGAATCAAGCATTGCTTCAAGCCATATATTAGCACGTACATGTCACAGTCCCATGTATAAATTCCTAGCACTAACATTGCAACTATTGCATTAAACCAAAAAAAAATATGCAAACGGATCGACATAGCTAGTGACTTAAAAAAAATAGTTTCAATAACATGAATGAACAACAGCAAAATGAGAGTACCTTCAAAGTCTCACAAATCAGCTGGAAATCTTCAAGTGCAATGACGTATATAGAGAGCCAAATTGTATAGCTGACTTCCCATCTAAATGGAGTCATAACTCCGACATTCTACAGAAATTTTACACCTACCAGCAGCTGCCCAGGTTGGCCAAAGGAAGCTATGTTTTAGAAAAATTGGGTTTGACTAATTTTCGGAGGAAAAAGTCGAAAAGAATCAAACCATATGCTTTCAACAAATGCAGACATGTATTTATCAAATTCCCACAAACACCCAGACATGTATGCTTTCCTTACTGATTTATACTTATTTAGTGATTAATCAACTGATGTGGGTAATACAACTACGAGCTAGACACCCAAAAATCAACAAAAATCGTATTTGCAGACACAAGAATATCAAAACCCTAAAGCTAAAATTTTGACTTTCAAAGATAGAATTTCTTACCTGATAAACCCTATTCCAACAAAATTCTTTCAATGTGATGATGCATTATAGTGAGGCGTGTTCATCTGTGAATCATCGCCAACAATAAATCATGAAATCGTGTTCTTGAGCGAGTAGCTCTTCAGCTCTTCAATATGAAATCGTGAAATCTGTTCTTTAGCTCTGTGAGAAAATTAACGAAAATCATGTTCTTCAGCGATTTGGGGGAAAATCGTGTTCTTCGTGTGAAGTTTAGTGAGAAAGCGAGAAAAGTTCTTCAGTTCAGCTTTCGTGTGAAGATATTTTCTTTTTTGGGGAAAAGTAAATTTTAATGTTTTATGAAATATTTTTTTTGCTCAATAAGAATGGGAGGGAGAGTGAAAAATGTTAGAGGGAATATAATATTTTAGTGAAAACTTTAAGGCAACATTTGTAATGTGTTATTTTTACAATTATAAAAATAGGACACTTTAAAAGTGTGGCCATATATGTAAATAGTTGTTGTCAATTATATCATACTTTAACAATGATTATCAAATGTAGCTTATACCATTAAAGAGTACACTTTTCAAGTGTTGCCAATATTATCGCAGCTAAAAGTTAAAAATTTGGGTTATGCTTTAAAAGCGTCCCCAAAAGTATATTAGGGAACACTTTAAAAGCATTGTCCAGAATTAGTGTGCCCTAGGCCTAAAATGTTGTACTGAAAATCTGGAAAATATCTGGGCCATTGTCCCGCCAGAGCGGGCTAGATGTCGCCAGGGCGGGGAAAGATAGTGCCAGAGCAGTATAAGCAAGACAGAACGTAAATTATGAGAAATCCTATTTTCTCCATCTTCCTAAAATACCTAATTAAATCGTAAAACGCCCTAGAAACCTCAGAAAAGCTACTGTAAGCTTGGGAAAGAACGAGAAGGAGATTTCTAGCGTAAGGATGGTGACATCTTGCGGATTCTTGGCCAAATTCACCATCACGAAGCCCAGAGAACCCGAATCGAAATCAAAACTCTGTGCAACTGCCTGGCGCCCAGGTAGGCTAGGTTTTATGAATTGAGTAGTTATAAATATGTGCTTGCTACATAATATATGGAAATCAATGGTAGGGTTGTGTGTAGATCTTTGTGCACCAAGTAAATTCCATGAGTAATCCCTAGAAATCAAAGTACGTGGGTGTATGCCTTGGAAAGAGGAGATAGATGAATTTTTAGGGACTCTAGAATTGTTATCATGGATACAATTGGTTCAATAATAAGACTAAGAAATCATGAATGGAACTAGATTTATGAATGCATACTAGATCATAAATTGGAGTGATTGAATTAAGGATTTATGATGAATTGTGACTAAACCCTAGAAGGATGTACTTAGATCATGAACTAGGGCTAAGTATGGTCAAATTGATGTTTGTATATGAATGTTGTATTGTTGATCACACTTGTTATAATTGAGATGGGTAAACTATGATTTTCATGAAATCATGACTTAAATGTATGATCTGGAAGATATACTTGTGATTGTGATTGTGATGTGTTGAATGGATCGGTTGCCACGTTCTGGCATACTAACTTGGATCAGTTGCCACGTTCTGGCATAACTAACTTGGATCGGTTGCCACGTTTCGGCATAACTAACTTGGATCGGTTGCCACGTTCCGACATAACTAACTTGGATCGATTTCCATGTTCCGGCATAATTAACTGTTTGGGTTTGCGTTCCATGAGAGGACCAATGATGTGATACAAAATGTGAGATTGTGCGACTGCTCATAAATATTGATGATATCGTATATGTCTGATATGCGCATGTGAGTTTACGTTGTATTGGCTTGCTTATAGTGCACTTATTGGGCACTTGTATGATGGTTTATATTTGATTGTTCGCTGTAATGAGCGAACATGTTGGGTATAGTGGAAGGGTAAAATGTTCAACAGGCGAGTAATAGATAGTAAGGGTTGTTCGTGTGTTGTAATGGCAAAGAGTAGATGTAGCGTGTGTGATGAAATATGCTTAGGTGGATTTCACCTTGGGGGAAAGAGATTGAGTTTAGTGTTAAGGGAGCATGATGTAATGTATTATGTGACTATGGCTGGGTAATGTGATGAGAAGTAGGGATATGACATGAACGGTTAGTGGAAATGTTGGTGGTTGTGTTTGGTGGATTTCTCTATGTGGTAGAATGGTTAGGCTATGATCAAGTATCTGATACGTAGGTTGATTGAGAAGGGTGACAGTAGGCAGAATACTAGTGTATATTGGAGGTATTTCAAGAGAGGGTAGAGGTGGAGAAGCGAGTGGTTTATTTCATGATCTTAGTAGTTGTTTTCTTATGTTATGTGGTGGGCTTCGGGTTGAATGATGATGTCTACCAGTATGCGTGTTTGTACTGATACTACTCTTGATTTGTCTTTTGACATAGACTGGATGCAGGATTGGTGACGTTTCATTAGGTGAAGGCAAAGAAAGTCTCCTAACAACTTATATTCTTCATTTCGCATGGTGGAAGCTGTGTCTTTTAATTATCATGTCCAGCTGTACTCTTAGTAGCTCTTGTACCTGTTTAGACTAGATCCTTGGGAGTGTTAATTACTTTACAAGTCTAAACTCGAAATTATTTAAAAGGTTTTTAATAAAGAATTATGTTAGTATGTTATTCCGTTTATTTAATTTTCCGCATGCTTTAAGTTGTTAAGATATGAAGGTTCTCCTACTTAGGTGGTAGTATGTAGGTGCCCGCACGGCCCGGTGGGTTGGGTCGTGACATTTTATCTAGCGTTTTTTTACTAAATAGATAAAAAAAAAAAAAAATTCATTACATGCGAATTTACCTATGAAAATGGTACTTGCATATCATATTCCCCAAAGAATTCCCCAAGTAATAATTTTGCTAAAATGGTGCCAAATTTGCATACCAATTTTTCTGTGAAAATTATTTTCCCATGTAAAAAAGTTTAGAATTTAGCAATTTCATATTTCCGCAAGAAAATTCGTAGCAAATTTCTGCGGAAATAATCCCCAAGTAAAATCTCCAAGTAATTTACAACTTTCTAGTAGCTCACCACTGATGCTGCTGAACTAGAGATCGGGAATCGATCTATGCGTGATATGAATGTTGAGGACCTAAACCTACATCACGAGAAGATGTAGCTCAGAGTATGCGTCAATACTTGAAAGGTACTGAGCATGCAAGATAGAATAAAGTTGAACAAAATACATAACTCAACAAAGCATATAACTGAGCAATGACATGAGATAAGCATGATACTATACTGAAAGCACTGAACATGAACTAATTGAATGCAATGACCAAGTTTATAACATGCTGAGACTGAAATCTTACTGTAACTGATACATGGTCAATGCAATAGAATCTAACTATGGGAGCTACTAATGACCGACATAAAACCACATAAGCTAAATGTGGAGTCCGATGTATACGCCCCATCGAGAGGACCCAATATACCCTGCCAGAGGTATAGAGGCATGACTGGCGTGATCACTAAAATGTAATGCCCTCATAGGAAACTTATAAACCTACGGGGGCAAGTAGTTAATTTTGGGACTATTCAGGTACGTTGAATCCTAGTCACTCGGTCTAAGCCTACTCCCAATTAAAATGTATATAAGCAATATTATGACTGAAATACTGAAGTACTGGATAGCTCAATTACTAACATGCAAACTCTGAGAATGCAACAATTATAACTGATAATGTGACATTCATAAACTGAAGCATGTATATCTGAAATAACTGACCTAGCATGTGTAATTCATGAACTAAAAGAACTACATAGCTAGGGTTCTGAATATCATGCAAGAAACTAAGCAACAATATGATAATCTGATTTGATCATTCTAACATCTAAAACCCAACAATTTCTAACATTCAAGAAACCCTAGGTCTAGATAATATTAAGGGAATCAACATTCTGACTGAAATCTAGGGACCTAGTGGATGAAAGGAATCCATCAGTGAAATCCCACATACCTAGTGATGAATTCCACAGAGAAATCTTTCGATTTCGGGGCAGGAACTGATGAAAACTCACTATGTTCTTGAACTAGGGCTGCTCGACTTTCTTTTCTATTTTCCTCTAAGTTTTCGCTTGTTTTTTGTGAGTAATTGATTAGGTTAGGTTCTAATTAGTTTAGTAGGCTAAAACTGACCAAATCCACGTAGTTTAGGGGTTAAACGACATAGTTTAGGGGTTTAACGCATAAGGAAAAGGCCAAACGATCCTTGACTTAAAAGCTGTCAGGGTCATCGACGGACTGTGGATGGACCGACGGTCCGTTCTGGTCAGCCATCGTTTGGCTTTTGAGAGTTAAATTTTGGGGCTCTGACCTACGACCCTGGACCACGAACAGTGGCCTGACCTACGGTTCGTGGGTCCTGGCGTAGGCTGACCCTTAGATAAATTTTTCGGGAGGTTTTGGGACTGAAAGTTGGGGCTGACCCATGGCCCTGGACCACGGACCGTGGCCTGACCTACGGTCTGTAAGTCCTGGCATAGGTGGACCCTTAGCTGGATTCTGGAATGTTTCTGGAGAGGACTGCAGATGGCCATCCACGGACCACCAAAATGGACCGTGAGTCAACCTACGGTTCGTGGGTTACACCTGCAACTTCTGAAAATCTGTTGGTTGGTCTGTTTTCGGATACGGGGTGTTACAAATACAATACATTTTAGTTAAAATCAAAACAAACAATGTATTTAAACTAATAATACAATACAATCAGAGCAGATCCATGATTTAGATTTAATGGTATCAAGTAGACACATTGATTAGATCACTAAACCATCCTTAGGCTTCAATTCCGCGCAAACTCTACAAAGCATAAATTTTTTTAAATAATTTTACTATAAATATATATTATTCATTTATAATAATTCTCGACGAGTTTACATATTTTGAAAACGGTCAACAAGAGCATTATTACTTACATTTGTAAATATATCACGTACTATGTAACAAGCTAAACAATCATTGGAATAGCAATCACCATTGTTATTTCATACTTCAGTTTTTATCTACTTCATGGAAGAGAATGATATTTCCATAGTTGTGATACAAGTAAAATATTTGCTTAATCAATTTTAAGAAGATTAAGAAAAAAAATATACTTTATTTTATTAGGGAAAAAATAATTTTATCATTATCTAAATAAAATTAAAGATGAAGTTACTATGATATTATTTAAAAAGTACATGACGTTATTCTATTTAAATTATAATAAAACGAGATTAAGAAAATATTACTTTCGATGTTTTTTAAGTTAAAAGAATTTCAAAAGAAAAGAAACAAGAAAGGGTTCTTTAAGAATAATAATTTAATTACAAAAAATAAATAAATCATGTTTATTAGAAAAAGTGTATTTTTGACACAATAAAGTAACAAGAGATTTTCAGATTAACCGCTTTAAGGAAATTCCTAGTGCAGGAAAAAAGATGCTCAACACAAAACCTAGTTCATGGTGGCGACATGCGGCTTCCAACCTTCTAAACTCTGATTTCACTTTGCTTCCAATAATCCTACCCTCAACGTTGAAAGATATATCAACTGTTAGCCCTAACTTGCCTAAGGAGAAAATATTTGCAAACACTTTGAATGTTAATGATGACAATGAGACTCTAGAAATTTGTTCTTTAAAGAAGGAGATCACATATGTGGAAGGTGTACCACAAATAAAATGGGCGGACACAGGAAGTGATTTAGAAGACTCATATTGAAAATTGAAGGGTGACTGTCAAATAGGATTGCTACATAGTAAGCATATTCTAATTAGACTAACCAAACATGAGGACTATGTTAACATGATCTCGAAAGGGGCTTTCAACATTAATTGCAAAGACGGGTATTCATATTTGATGCGTACTCTTATTTATGATTCTAGATTCAAGGTTTCTGAAGAGACAACTATGGTCATGGCATGGATTTCATTTCCTAATCTTCTGTCAACCTTCTTTGTGAAAGAAGGTTTATTTTCAATTGTTGCGGCAATTGGTAAACCAATTCATTTCGATCAAGCAACAAGGCATAGTTGTGCACGTGTGAAGGTGTTGGTAGATCTCGAAGGCAAATTTTCTACGACGGTGCAGATGAATATAGAAAATCCAGAAATGGGAGAAATGAGGTCAAATATGATAAATATTCAATACTATATATCATGTCCTGAAATACTTCGAGTGCAAAATGCAAGGGCACAACAAAAACAATTGTAAAATAGGTATAAAGCGAGAAATGATGAACAAGCAAAACAATTGGAGCAAATTAGGATCCTTCATGAGCTGCAATCACTACTTAAAAAGGAAATGCTAGAATTCTTTCAAGTGGAAAGGTAGTGGGGGACTCGAGTAACTGGAGAAGATTTGGTATTGTACCCACCAACAAAACTTAATTTAGCTCATACCCACTTAATTTGTTTTTGCTTTATTTTCTAGGGCTAGGCTTTTTAAAAAGGAAAAATTGTGGGGTCATGGATCTCTTTGGCCTTTTTAAAACTTAGGGTATATTTGTGAATGTGGGGTCATGGGCTTGTTTATTATTTTTAAACCTTGGGGAAAAGATATAAGTTTACAAAAATATATAATAATCCCAATACATTTTTAAAAATATTATTTATTGATGAAAATCAAGGAACAATTTTCTGAATATTTGTTCCGGCATTTCTTCTTCTCCAAGTGCAAGAGCTTTTCATCTTCCAAGAAAATCTTCTATTCTTGAAAGATGGAACCAGTGTAATCATGTGTTACTCTTCCTCATACACTTCTCTTCCATTAACTTATACAACCTTTTCATCATCCTAAACCCCTCTCAAATCATCATCTATTTTTTTCAATCTTTTTCCCCAAGTTCAAAGCTCTCATCTTTGGTAAGTTGAACCTTCTGTAATGGTGTTCTTCGATAATTTTTAGTCATATTTGGTTGTTTATTGAGTATAATTCTCTCCGTTCATATTTATATGTCCCATTTACTAAAAAGAGATGGTCCTTAATATTAGTCATTGTATAAAAACAATACATAAATGATACTATTCTTCCTATTTTACCTTTGAAAATAATAGTCTTGAAAGTATCAAAATAGAAAAATTAAATGATTAATTCAGGTTCATTGGTCAATTTAATTACTCAAAATAAATTAATTTATGCTCATTTATGAATTTTTTTTGAGGGAACACCATATAAAAATACAATGGTAAATTTACCTAATTTCTTAAAGATCCTAAAATCTAAAATAGTGACATATAAATAAGAATGGAAAAAGTAATACACAAATATAATACATATATTTTGTTAATAATACATTCTATCAAATCTAAAAGTCTAATGGTTGTGATTTATGTGAAAGAGAGAAGTCCCCCTATAATATAGTGAAGGGTGCATGTATCCTTAGACTGATAAAGAAAATCTTCATAAGCTCTGATAGAGGATCTTTTTTGGTGCTATTAACATTTATTTCCTTAGTTTATTTTTACGAATATTTTAAATTTTACACGATTTTAAAAAAATAACAATTGATATAAATGTTGAAAGTATTTTGCAAAAGGTTTATGTGGAAAGAAAATCTTAAAACATCCAAAAAAAAAAAAAAAAGCCTTAATTGCTTGGGAGAAATTATGTTGGTCAAAGACATGTGGAGGAATGAACTTTCTGGATGTGCATACCTGAAACAAAGCTGCAATAGAGAAATTATTGTGGAACCTGTGCAAAAAAAAGAAGAAAAAAAAGATAAACTATAGGTAAAGTGGATCCATAAATACTATGGACAAGAAGAAATATGGGGCATACAAGCCAAGCAAGCCTCTTGGGTGGTACAGAGAATACTAAAGACACTCAAAAATCTCCTAACTGCTAGATACAATGAACAAGCACTACTGAATATTAAAAACTACTCTGTCAAGGAGGTCTATAAAAAGATGAGGGGAAGCATGGACAGGGTAGAGTGGAGGAAGTTGGTCTGTACAAACTATGGAGCTTCTAAATGGTTGTTCATACTATATCTTGCCTTCAACAGGAGAATATCAACAAAGATTAGATTGGAGAAATGGGGGATATGTAGTTGCTAGCTTGGCATGTCTACTATGTCAAGAGGAGGATGAAGATATTGAACACTTGTTCTTTGAATGCTCATTCACTTCAAATGTGTGGAATAAGATTCTGTCATGGCAAGGGATTTAGAGGCCTAGCCTAAGATAGCAAGATGAAGTGCAATGGACATTAGCACATATAAAGAGCAAAAACAATGTAACACAGGAATATAGAATGACACTAGCAGGACCATATATTGTTTATGAAAGGAACGAAACTACAAAAATATTTCAGCACAAACAGAGAAATAGAAGGAGACTATCATCAACAGATAATACAAAGTGTGCACATAAGAGGAACCTAGAATGTCTAGTGAGGAAGTAGGATGTAACAGCTTAATATATATCCCTAGTATCAATGTTAGAAAGAAAGGATAGTTGTTAGATTGAGATGGGCGTAGCTGAGCTTGGGGCTGCTTGTCCAAGCATGCTGATTTTATTTTTTTTGAATGTTTTGTATTGCTCACTTTGGTAAATAAACCAAAAAAAAAATGATTGATATAACTATATTATTATAATAATATTTATATCAATTGATATTTAATATTAGATCTTAAAAAATAATTTAGAGAATAAGTAGTTAATATTAAAAACAAAATATATTAAAATAACTATTTTTAATATATTAAAAATTAAAAATTAAAAAAATCTCTTTATAAAAAATAGCGACAAGTAAAATGAAGTAATAAAAGAAGTACCATAAATCGTGATACCTTGTATAATTTGACATGTTATTTACACTCGTTCAAATTAATTTGTGGGCATATTTGAGGGCATACAAAATTATGATTAATAATGTGTTTGCATATAAACATGCATTAAGTAAATAAGAAAAACGCATTTTCTAAAAAAAATTTTAAACCTCACACCTCAACTTTAATCCTAACTCAAGTCTTGAGTACAAATTTCCTATACAAATCCGGATTCTACTCCTGATTCTAGATTCAAAATTCGATTTCCGACCTCGATGCAAGATCCAACTCCCAAGTTCTGGGTAGGTTGGGATCAGGGTCCGATCCCGATTGTAATTATGGTCAGGAATTAAGGTTGAATCCCAAATTGGATATCAAGATCAAGTCCTGAGTCAGTGTTTGGAGTTGGATTTTGGATCGAATGTCGAGGTCGAGTTCCAATTTAGGTGTTGAGTTCGGGTTTGGATCGGTCGTAAAGGTCGGATGTCGAGGTCAGATTCCAATTTGGAAATCGGGTTGAATTCTAATTCAAAAGTCGGATCCCAGATCGGGAGTAAGGTCTTAGTCTGAAATTCAAATCATGAGATGGGTGTTAGGATCAGGTTCATGATCAGTCATCGAGGTCGAGTGTCGTCGAGGTCAGGTTCCGATTTGGAAGTCGAATCGAGAAACGTGATCGGGTCTCGAGTTAGGTGTTAGATTCAGGTTTCATCTAGAGAGTTGAGGTTGAGTCCTAGGTCAGGTGTCGAGTTTTGGTTCCGGATCGAATGCTGGGGTCGAGTCTCAATTCGGGTGTTGAGGTCATGTGTCATGTCCTCATTCAGATGTTAGGGTCAGATCCAATGTTAGGTGTCGGGTCGAATGTTAGGATTAGATCTCATATCGATCATCGAGGTCATGTCCTAATTCGGATGTTCGAGTCGATTTTCGGATCAACTAGCTGGATTGATTTTCAAGTCAAACTATTTTTCTTAAAAGTATTTTCTACTCTCTACTCAAAATTAAGATATTTTCTGGAAAAGGGTCATATTTGCCCTTGTACTCTTAGAAAATAGTTATATTTATATCTGATCATACATTTTTGATATATTTACTCTTATCATCCAACTATGGGTTCCTATTTTCCCTCGGAGAGTTAACTCTCATCTTCCCACCCTTATTAGCTATGTGGCACTCGTGTGAATTTATTTTTATTTCAATTATTACATTTAAACAATCATTTCAAATAATCACTTATTCAACCCGAGATCATCTGATCTTTAAAAGATCAAAGATCAACACACCCAGTATCCAGAATTTTCCTCAAAGCAAAAAAGATCAAATCAAATTTTAAACATAAAACATGAAAATGAAGCAAACTTGCCATGAATGAGAGTTCCTTTCAGATGAAAGAAATACTATAATCTAAGACAAAGCTCATTGGAACAAGACTGCAATAGAAACTCTCCCATAGGCCATACAGAGAGACATAACCCATTAAATTATGACTAAATAGATAAGCAAACTTTCAACCAAAATGACAACTCCCTCCATCCTAGCAAGCTTCTACATCTCAACTTCATCTTAAAATTTCTTGTCAACGAGATCCTCAATCAAATTAGCAGCATCTTGAACTGTTGCAATAGTCTATGCATTCTCCTCTTCCACGGTGATTCCAAATCAACAACCCACAAGCCAAAATCCTGACTCTGTTGAATTAAAAATAAATACACATGAGTGCCACATAGATAATAGGGGTGGGAAGATGAGAGTTAACTCTCCGAGGGCAAATATGAACCCATAGTTGGATGGTAAGGATGTTGGGTTTTAAAAGGTGTGAATGGAAAATGAAGAGTTGCGACTTTTATGAAGAGTTGTGACTTTGATGAAAAGTTGCGACTATTATGAAGAGTTGTGACTTTTATCAAAAGTTGCTACTTTTATGAAAAGTTGTGACTTTTATGAAATGTGGTGACCTTTTCGAAAGATTATGATTTTTCAAAGGTTTGTGACCTTTCCAGTAAGGCACAATAAGAACCTTTTCACACTACCCTCTGTTTTCTATAAATTGAGGGATTCCTCTCATTTTAAAAGAACCAATTTCTGGACTTCTTTTTCTACTACTAAATCTAGTATTCTAAGTGTACTTTACTGTCGTTGAGTGGCTCGCTGACACCAGCGTTTTGGGTATCAATACACTGGTGATTGAGATC
>JAJOOH010003846.1:0-22764 GCA_029582605.1 Solanum gracilifrons | reverse complement strand
ATTTTAAAAAAAAAAAACTTTATTAAACTTAACTTGCAAGTTGCAAACTTAATATGTAAAAATTTTAAAAAATATTTTTAAAATAAACTTAAGTAAAACTACATTATAAATTTCAAAACTATTAATTTAAACTTAGAAAAATAAAAAAAACATTGATATTTTTGTATTTCAAAAAATTAAAATAACTAAATTTTTTTAATCAGTTTTTGAAATGTCGTTCCGTTTATCCCGTCCCGTTCCATTCCGGTTCGTTCCGGTCCGTTCCGGTTCCATCCCGGTATATAGTGGGACGGGACGGAACCGTGTATCCGTACCGGTAATTCTGGTCCGGTTCATCCCGGTACCAGTCAACAAACCGGTCAACCAACCCGGTCCGGTGCCCAGTCTTAGTATCAAGGTTGTTTATGTGTTCCGAATGTAGATGACTTGAGGGAACAAATCCTAGAGGAAGCCCATAGTTCTCGGTATTCTATTCACCCAGGAGCCACCACGATGTATCGTGATCTACAGGAAGTCTATTGGTGGAATGGGATGAAGAAAGATATTGCGGAATTTGTGGCCAAGTGTCCTAATTGTCAACAAGTGAAAGTTGAGCACCAAAGGCCGGGAGGTTTGTCCCAAGACATTGCTATTCCTACTTGGAAGTGGGAAGACTTGAATATGGACTTTATAGTTGGTTTGCCTTGCACTCGGTGACAACATGACTCTATTTGGGTGATAGTAGATCGGATGACGAAGTTGGCTCATTTTCCCATCAAGGTTCTTATTCGGCGAAGGACTATGCCAAGATGCACTTGAGAGAGATGGTAAAATTGCATGGAGTGCCTTTGTCTATCATTTCCGATCGTGGTACCCAATTCACTTCTCAATTTTGGAAGTCATTCCAAAAGAGTCTTGGTACCAAGGTTAAGCTTAGCACGACTTTTCATCCGTAAACCGATGGGCAAGTGGATTGTACTATCCAGCTTTGGAAGACATGTTAAGGGCTTGTGTGATGGACTTTAAGGGTAATTGGGAAGACCATTTGCCATTGATTGAATTTTCCTATAATAATAGTTATCATTCAAGCATAGGTATAACTCAGTTTGAGGCTTTCTATGGTAGGTGGTGTATATCTCCTATAGGATGGTTTGAGGTGGGTGAAGTTGCGTTGATAGGTCCCGACCTAGTTTATGAAGCTATTGAGAAAGTTCGGCTCATTAGAAAGAGGTTGAAAACAGCTCAAAGTCGACAAAAGTCTTATGCTGATGTTAGAAGAAGGGATCTTGAATTCGATGTTCATGATTGAGTTTACTTGAAAATCTCACCTATGAAGGGGTAATGAGGTTTGGTAAGAAAGGGAAGCTTAGTCGACGGTACGTAGGCCCATATCAATTTTTGAGGCGTATTGGTAAGGTTGCCTATGAGTTAGATTTGCCAAATGAGTTAGCATCGGTGCATCCGGTTTTCCATGTCTCTATGCTTAAAAAGTGTGTTGGAGATCCGACATCCATAATTCCCCTAGAAGGGTTGGGAGTTGATGAAAGTCTCACTTATAAGGAAGTTCCAGATGAGATTTTGGACCGACAAGTTAAGAAGTTAAGGAATAAGGAAGTTGCTTTCGTAAAGGTGTTATGGAGGAATCATTTAGTTGAGGGTGCTACTTGGGAGGCCGAGGCAAATATGATGTCCTGACATTCTCATCTCTTTCCTTCTACTCTTAATCTAGCTTTAGGTAATGAGCTCCACTCGGTTTGTTTTATGTTTGGAGTCATGTGTGTTGTATGTGTTCCATGATCTTCTTAAGTTATGCATGTTCATGAAAGCTTATGTTTTAAAAGAAAATGAATTATGTGATTGGTTTTCCTCATGTTGTTGCGCATTAAGTATGAGTTGCCTATATGTTTCATGAGATGGATTGTTGAACACGCTTAAGTTATGCTTTTTGAGAGTAAATTGCATATCGACTTCGCGAGATTGTGTTGAGCATGCTTTGAGCTCGGATAAGGAACTTCCTCCTTAAAATATGAGAAATTTGAAATGTTTCATGCATAATGGTTTGGAGTGATGTTTCCTCCTTCGTTTTTGCATTGTTATAATGTTGCATGCATGATGGGATGCTAGTCTTGAGTCTTGACTTCCATAAAGTGTCTAGAGTGTCATTCGAGGATGAATGTTCCCAAGGGGGAGATAATGTGATACCCTGGAAACTAGTAGGCTAAACTAGAGCTAAACGTGAGGGTTAGAACCATGGAAGAGGGCAAGGGCCAAGAGAGAGGACCAGAGCAGTCCAATCTCTCCTAGACACTGCCCAAGAAACCACAACCACCACCACGACTCGTGGTGAGGACCACGCCTCAAGGGGTAGCTCGTGGTAGGATAGGCAGTAGCCTCTTCAAGCTGCCCAAAACAACCTCCTCCATACGAGCCACTTTACGGCTCGTGGTGATGACCACGACATGTGGGAAGGCTCATGAAGTTGAGGTAGTAGCTAGGCTACACTGCCCCAAGAGGAGACCCTCACCACGAGAGCCTTGACGGCTGGTGAAGGCCACCACGGCTTGTGGGAGGTGTCGTTAGCCTGCCTTAGATTTTAGGGGTGGAGGTAAGGTTGACCAAGCTACTGGTCCATCACCACGGAGGGGACCACGACTCGTGGAGCTCCTCGTGAAGTGAGGTTGTACACTGGCAAGTGGGGGCTAAACTAGTCTTTTCCGATTTTAATTAGACTTAAGCTATGTCTTTTTGTTTAACCCTAGGACACCTATATAAGTCATTTTAACCCTTTAAACACTCCACTCAAGTCATTATTTCCCAAAATCCCAAATTAGATCCCCAAATTCCTCTTCTCAAATATTTCCCTCTCTAGAAACTAGAAGAAAAAGGAATTTCAACTAGGATCAAGGTCAAGGTTCAGTTCCTCCATTGAAGCTTAGCATTGGGCTTTGTTGTTAAGGTATGATAACTTTCATCCACGAACATGTTCCATCCATGGAGTTCTTTCAAAATTCAATTTCGAAAGAAAGATAGAAATCCCCCATTGTTAGGGTTTGATTCAAAAGTCATGGGTTCCTTTCAAACTTGATTTTAATGGTTGAATTATGTTATTATAAGCATTAGTTGATGATTTCCTATGGTTTTTATGATGTATCTCCAAGAACCCACATAATTCCCATATTTCTCAGTTTTTATCTTATGATGTGGGTCTTTGTTGATGAAAGGTGAATTTGATGAATTCATGCATGAAGTGATAGAAGCATATGAAATATAATGAAATCCATGTCTAATGATTGAATTCTAGATGTGATGGTTGAAAGTAGGTCTTGAACCTTGAAAGGGTAATTTTATGAGATTATGCATGTTATTATGAAATTTATGCAAATGTTTTCCTGATGTTTGAGAGTAAATTGTCTATGTTTTTGATGATGTTGTTGTGTTGATTGAAAGGCTATTCTCATGAACACATAATGAACATGATGTGAAAGGTTTTATCACATAATGACGATTCTAAGGTTGAAAGGCTTTCTCACCTAATTGAATCTAATACTTACAAGTGGACATAGACGGTGAAAGGTTTTTCTCACGCATGATCTAATAGCTATCCCAATGACCTCTTTTGGATTGATTGTCAAGGACATCCTTCCATAAGACATGAATCAAGTTAAGACTTAATAAGTACTCCGTGGGATTAATGCTTAGCACTGAGTGGATATTGAATATGAGATGGAATCTCTCCCGATAGAAAGTTTGGGTTTCTAGAAGCAATCTCTTGAGATGGAAGTTCCTCCGATATAAAGGGCTCCGGGTTTCTAGTAACAATCTTCTTATCCCATAAACTACGTGCCCCCGTAGGATATTTAGCTAGTGGATTCACCTAAGCTAACAAATCATGGTTCTACCTTAGGCAAGTAGGACAACCATTTTCGGTGTGGGTAAGACCAGGTGATCATGTTATAGCTCACATGGTCTCATGTTGGTTAAGGCTTATTCCACAACAAGAACATGAATAATGAACTAAGGTTACTACATGAAGTATTGTTTATGAGTTCAAAGATTTTCAAGATGATGTTGACTTACATTGGCCATGTTGTATGACTTATGATTTCTAACCTCTTATATGATGTTTAAGCTTGGTGAATTGCATGTCATGAAATGAAACGTCCCTTTTAGCATGTTTTAATGGTTTTATGCATAGTTATCATACTTAGTGCATTTTTGTACTAACACATACTCTTGCCTACATTTTTTCCAAATGTAGGGTCCGACAGTCAGGGTCAGTTTCATGGCTAAGTGTTGATCTTGAGATTCCGAGCTTTGGTGAGTCCTCATGCTTCGTGGACGGAGTTATTGTTTAGTTTCCATTTTGTTGTATTTCTACTTTTGGAAATGGTGTATGGGATAGGCCCAATTTCATTCAATATTGTAATAGATGGCTATGATGAGACAGGTGTCTAGACTTCCGCTTTCTTTTATGAAAAACTTTTTAAGACTTGAAATATTTTTTACTCTTATTGTTCTACTAGTCATGGGCACGTGTGTTGCACGTGTGAGCCATGCTAAACTATCTCGTTCTCTATCGAGAGACATTTGTAAAGTTGTGTTGTCATGAGTGCGTACAATACTATTGATGTAGTAGAAGTGTACATTGTGTTAAATAGTCTTCATGGGTGCATAAGTTATTATTGATCTTTTAAAGGGATAAAGATTTAATTGATGCATTTCATAATATGTAGAATATTTATGTGCTAAATTATGAATGTCAACATCAACTTAATATGAAGCATGAAAGTACTGTAAATTATGAATAATAATAATATTAAAACATTAGAATGCAATACAATATCAACAAATAAGAAACTTAAACATGAAACCATACAATGTTTGGTTAAATGTCACAATTTATGTGAGAGGATTGAGGGACTCAAACAATTATCATGAATATGACATTAACACATTGAGGAGTGTGGGTCGATGAAAAATCGATTATGTCTGCATAGGTGTGTCTGTGTCTTCTAAACCTGAGATATGAAATAATGTAATATTGTTAGGACTCCACGATTTGTAAAGAGTTAACTATCTATGTTACAATGGACATATATGTATATGAGGTTATCATACCTAAAACTTCTTTATAGACGATGTTCTTTGAGTATGTCCCATTTTGGCATTTGGGTTGCTCTGTTAGGACAAGTACTTTTGTTGTGGACATAGATATCCCTCTTGAGAGCACAACGTATACAACTGACCATGTGAGAAAACATGTTGGGGTAAATACAAACCAACGTTTGGAATTGTTTGAGCTTGCGCTTTATTTATAGTCATTGCAAAGCAAAGACGTACTGGAAATTGCTTTCGAATAAATTTAAATGGATAGCCTTCATTTTCTGGTGGTGACAATTGAATTCTGGGAAGAAACACATGCTTTGTTGCACAATGACCACTTGATATTTCGGCATGCAAGACATTATGGGCAAAGCCACGACATATAATTTAGTTGCCATTGCATAAGTCATTTGAAGGGTCTAAATTCCTCAATAGCATGATAGGTGCGTTTTCCTTTAATTCTAACCTGCATTTAACAAGATATGTAAAAATATATCCATATTGATTTTTGTTACCGCCTTTTCATGATTGTAATTCATAATGTATTTCTGCAATACCTATGTGGCGGCAGTTCGTTTGGTGTTAAAGTATTTATATATTCTTCTTGGTAATAGTTGTTGGTGTCATCTTCTGCCGAGTCAAAGCTATTGAATGTCTTGCTTTCACCTAGGAACATGGATATTAACTTGTCATTAAGATTGTCCACATGGTCATTTCTGCTTGCTAAGATAGCTCGTTTGGTGACATATGTTGACCTAGTAGCATTTTCTTGTAGGTTTGGAAATATCTCTTTTATTATAGATTATTCTGAAATTTCATCCCTACAATGCTTGATAGTTAATTGTTCTGGAAGAAGGATTAAAATGTCTCTTATTGTTGGTTCATCTCCGTTACCCACGCGAAGTAAGAACTCACTAATGTTGGATCCGTTCTTTCTCTCATATTTCTCGTAAATTGATTCTTCTCCATCAAAGGCCAGAGATATGATTTCACCAAGCTTGCATTTATAATTTCTGCTCTAGTTGATTTTGGAACTACACCTGACGAAAATTTCCTCCAAAAACCATGACTTTTCCACCAAATGGTTTATCGATGTCCATTATATCTAAAGCTCCTGTCGATTGTTTCTATTGTTTGTCGCTTGGCCATTGGGACTTCATCCCATATAATCACTTCTGCTTTTCTAATCAATTTGGCAACACCACTTTGCTTTGACATATTTGTCATAGTCGACTCATTTGTTTGTAGGGGGATCTCAAACCTCGAGTGTGCTGTATGACCTCTTGGTAAGATTGAAGCTGCTACGCCACTGGTTGTTGCAGCCAAAACTATCATACCTCTTGATTTAACATTGGCAAGCAATGCACGATATAGGTATATTTTTCCAGTTCCCCCAGGTCCATCCACTAAGAATATTCCAGTTGTTCTAGTATCAATTGTTTGCACTATTTTTGTAAAAGCATGCTCTTGTTCTGGATCTAATTGTGATTGTGCATCAAAATCTTTTGAAGGTATTTGCATGGAAAGTTCTTCATTTATTTCTCTACATTCCGATGGACAACCTTCGAGCATTTTGTGTTCTAGTTGAGGAATGTCATTTATGTCTATGATTTTGCCCATACTTTCCAAATAGTGATTCATACTATTAAGGGTACACATAGTATTGTGTGAGTAGCCATAAACCTGCTGAAGTCCTCAGACATATCCTCATAATAAGTATCCCAGAGTTTTCTAATATTCATTGGGTTACAATGAACCGAAATTGTAGCAAACAAAATTCGGAGAGCTGAAGACATTTTGAAGATAACAGCCTCTCCTAAACACAAATTGATATACAGTTGTCGGACTCTAGTAACCCTCTTTCTTTGGCCGCTTCTTTGAAGGTATCACATTGCCTGCCGTTGACAGAGAATAAGTCATTGAATGACAATGGTCCTCTTACATGGTTTAGTAATAACCTCTCATAATACATTTCCCCTTCTCGAGGATTAGCTGTACAATTTAACGAATATTTAGTAATAAGTTTAACAATTATCGATCTGTATGAAGTTATAGTTTACTACATTTGCCTTACCTATTGCAATGCGACCAATTACAGATCTTGTTTTCCTTTTTGTCCAAGTCTTTCCCTTGGGATTCCAAACATAACACTTAGGAAATTCTCTATAAGGGTATGCTCGTGCTTCAATGTCAATTGAGCACATCCTGAAATACTCGGTCAACATTGTTTGCTTGACACCATCCCAGGCGAAGGTATTTTATAAATTTTGCTTATTCCAGTAAAATATTGTGAGCTCAGTTAGAGTTAGTATTTGTATTGTGACTAATATATTTAGTATTTTAAAGAAATTGTGTTTTGTTATGCATTAATATGTGTACCTGAATGTTTTACCGGAAGATACAACTGAAGGTTGATGACTGGAGGTTGCATTTCACTCAAGTTGAATTCATATATTCTCTATAGTGCTTCGAGCGGTGAAACCCACCGTGCATCTTGGAAAGTTTGAATCTCGTCAATAACATTTTCACCATCATCAGACTGAACATAAACAACACACCGATCATGACCTTTATATATATACTTGTATAGATACTCTATTGCTTTGACTCTGAGCAGACCTCAACATTAATATGACAGTTGTATCTTGTGAGCAGATAAGGGATATAAGGTACCACCTATTGATTAGTCATATTCATTCCACAAAACTCTCTATCCTTCCATACCTTCTTCTTTTATAAATTGGATATCCGTCCTTTGCTTGAATTGATTTGTTGTTGTATGGACTAGGATAATGATATTTACATTGCCCATTTTGCATGCACGTGTTTGTTAGTCGTTTGTTTCCACATGGACCATACATCATATGTCTGAGCACAAATTCATGCAAGATGGGATACTAACATTTATCTGGAATCTTTGTTGAGATAAACCTATCGTACTGATCTCCTGATGTCATCTTGTGCCCTTCTTTTAATATGACAAGGAGGTGTATATGTGGTAGTCCTCATTTTTGGAATTCTACCACGAATACATGAGCAGCTACAATTCCAAATATTTCTTTCTTAAAAATTTGGTCTTTTAGATCCTGCAACTTAGGTCGGAATACTCTTGTTACCAAGTCAGGCCTATCTTGAGGAATTTTTCTGGGGCACAGTTCTCTTTGGATGTCAATCCAGTCAGGATTACACGTCATTGTTATGAATAGATCTGGCCTTCCAAAATGTTGTACCAAAGCCATTGCATCCATATATCGTCTTCTCATATCTCGTGGACCCCCAATAAAAGATGATGGAAGTAGTATTCTTTTCCCAATTCTATCTCCCCTGTATTCTCTCGCGCTGACACTATCAATGATACCTTGATAAACCTCTCTTCTAAAATTTGATTGTTCGTTTCTAAAATATTCTAGCCTTGTTATTTCCAATTGTTGTAGTAATCTTCCACATAGCAGTAATACTGACCTCTCTGTTTCTCGTAGTTGTAGTTTATAACAATAGTACTCTCTACAAGAAACATCTTCTTTTGTCTCACGGCGGACATCTACAAGTGTTAGAAATCACATAGGTATTAGTTATATTTTATGTTACTTACAATATTGGTATAAATGAAAAGTGTATTGTATGATAATTTTAAAGATATGTCCTATTCTCTGATGTTCTTTTTTAGTGTGTTATGGATACTACGTCTTTGGATTGACTTCAATGTAAAATAATGTTTAATAGGAGTAATTGACGAAAAATAGTTGGATTTTGTACCTTATTGGTATCAACATTTGGATATAGGAAAATAGTGTACGTAATATTTAACGTGAGGAAAACTATTGTAATATTGTTTTTGAAATGCATCTTAAAAAGTGACATTTTTGTCTATTTTATTTAAATTTGATGAGTAAGTGTAATATACCATATATCTAGAAAGGAAACTAATGTAAGATGATTGTACTCACATAAGTTTGGGCAAACTAAAACTATAAAGATCATGTGGGGAAGTAATTAATATTTGGTGGTATTTAAGTAAATTTTAGTTAGTCCTATTTCTCATGTCACAAGTGTTAATCCTAATATGTTGTTCGTACTAACCTTCATTGGTAAAATACTTATATGAATTTTTATCATTATCTTATATTGTGTATTTGTTTTTTTCAATATCTAACTTGTAAAGAATGTGAGTAAATTTTTACTATAAGAGGGTGGAAGGTGATACACGTTACCTTGATCCTTGTTGGCTAACACTGTATCAGCTGGTATGAATGTTGGGGAGTGGCCACTTCTTGTGTGAGGTTGTATTTTGTGTTGTTTTCTTATTCCTTGATGACATCCGCCTTCACCTCTTGGGAAGAGCAAAGGATATTGAAGAGGGTCATAACAACCGAAATAGTGTTTGACTCTATGTTTGTTCCCTGAATGTTCATGAACAATTATTTCTCGCTCAAAAGGTATATCTGGATTGTTTCCATCTATCCAAATTGCTGCAACTTGATTTACTGAGGGTGTGTTGTACACTCGTTGATCCAAAGAGGCATTAGCAGCAATGCGAAGTTGGAAATTGTGGAAACTTGATTGGTCTTTTAGTTGGCAAAATATTTGCGCATATGGGTTTCCCTCCATTAGCTGTTTGATTTTTTTTTGTAATTTTGTCTGACAATATTCCTTCTTTCACCTTTGATATCCTATTGGTCAACTCATTGTCTGTATCAAAGAAGTATAGTTGGACGTAACAGGGATTGTTATCACGTGGCCCCAATGATGGTAGATCGTGATAAAATTGACCTTGTGCTCTAAATGTGTACACTCCTTTTCTTGCAGATGCTATTTTCTTATCAAGGTTAACACCAAAAGATGTAAAAGCAAAGATGTTATCATATGCACAAATATTTTGCGAAAGTCTATAACGTTTGCAGTAGAAGCCACAAACATTTCATATAGTTCTGACGGAGCTTCAGTGGTTGCTAATTTGATATATTCACTTGCATAACAGAATGTTAGAGGTTCATGTTCAAATCTTTTTGCAGAACAATAAATACAGTCTGGGACGATTTTTAGCACGTGCAGATATGATAAAGATAAGTTGTAAGCAACATCTCCTACATATATAAATATGGTGGGAGAATTATGTTAAAAGTACATATTCTTAAAAGTATTGAATGTTCAAGTTATATATGATATGAATTGGTTTTTTTCCAATGTACCTCCACCTTCACACTCTTCAGATAATGCTCTAAATAGCCAATTTATTTTAGGTTGCTTCTTCAAACGTGGATGCTCATCTTGTAAATGAGCTATTGTTTGGCTTGCTAACATATATATTTCCACCTTTTGCAATGCGCTTTGCAATTCCTTTTTCTCTATAAGAGGAAGAACATTTCATACATTTAGACAGATCATGTAATACTTATGTATGTCTGTATGCAAATGTGTTCACCCTGTACGAACTACTCATGTATGTAGAATTTGACATGATTATCTAAGTTCTTACTGTCTTGCTTATATCATTTTTTGTGTGGTTGTCATGATGATTAGCTTTACCTGTAGATGGAATGGTTTTTCCTTTATCACCTGTTCGATTTGACATGACAAGAGAACAATTTGCAATGGCTATTAGAGTAAGATAGAGTGAGTAGTATATGTAGTATATACATGAAAAGTGTATTTTAAAACATTAATTTGTGAAAATCAAATATAAATGTAAGTTACTTAAGTAGTGGGTCTTAAAGAGAGACAAGTCACACATTTTTGAACGGTTGATTTTGTTGGGGGATTGTTTGAGTTCCAACATGTATAGTGTGTATGATCTATTGTTGTTTTGGCATGCTGCTCAACGGTATATCCAGAAGCAATGGATTTGCCTTTATCAACTGTGAAGTGAATCGAACAGTAGGGTTAGATTTACTTTTAAACTATGATAAGTATTTAATATATTAGATATACCTCGATGTTTGTTGTGTATCATTTGCTGATTTAGTTGGGAGAAAATTCGAATTGTTGGTGTGTCAGTTCTCTTGTCTTGTCCAAATGGGCATTTGTACTTTTGCAGTGATCTACAACATAGAGGAATCATTAAAGACAATTGTTACTGTTTGAAGTAATTTAATTTGACATACATATGCAATAGACACATATTATGTTGTAGTGTTCATTTTTCTATATATAGTTAAGAAATATGTATAGTATAGGATGCAAGGATGCCTTTTTACTTGTATAAGGTTTAGATTGATGCAAAAGACAATAGTTGATCTGTTTGGAAGTAATAAGGTGCATACACTGAATGTTTAGCAAAGCAGTTAACCAAATTCATTGAAGCAAGAGAAAATAAGTTAGTAATAAAAGCGATGTTAGGTGAAGTTGCTTGTTCATAAAAGTAAAGTAACCTTTAAATATTAGTATTAGGTAGTTAGTAAGCATTGCTAGTTTAACATAACGAATGTTTAAATCAACTATGTATTAATTTTTTTCTACTTTGATCGGATGGGGCCTGAGGTTTATTCCTTTCACCTTCCTGGTTCTTTTTCTTCGCAGCTGAATTATTGGGGTTTCATTCTCACTTTCATTTGGTAAATTTTGCTTTCCAACCTCATATGTTGTCACTTCCAGTGTATGTTCCTCTGCAGTGGATTCATTAACTATCTTGGTCCTCTTGTATTTTTTAGTTTTTTTTTTGGGATTTCAATCTCCGTTTCAACACCTGCAATATATTTTGCAACATGAGGTATCTCCGTAGCTATCCCTTTCATCTTTTCATTTTCACTAAGTTTCTTAATCCTCTTGCTTCTTTGTTTTTTAATTGTGGTTTCAACCTTGGTTTCATCTGCTGCAAATTTCTTTGGAACCTCATGTATCTCTATAGCTATCACATTCATGTTTGTCTCCACATTTGGAAAGTTACGATCAATCTTCACAAGGATACTAAATTCTTTTCCCTTACTCAATACCAACCTGCGATAGTATTCAGATTCTTCTTTCTGTGGAACATGAAACCCTTATATATTAGTATTTCAATTAAAAAGGATAACATTATTTATATGCGTTGATTTTTTATAGAGTAAGTGATTTACCTTTTCAGATGTAGAGTAAACATAGTCTTTTACGTCACAACTCAAATAGTATTGTGTTGCATTAGACATTGTAATCCTTAGAAATTGATCCTCAGCAGTGACATCAATCTTTAATCGATATCTAAAGCACATTTGAAGATTTAATCAGTATGACTTAATTTATTTCATAGTATATGTTAAACTCATTTCAATATTTAATCATTATATTCATTTATTTGGTGGAGTAAGTAATATTTGTTGATAGTCATGTGTGTAGTTTACCTTTCCTCAGAATCAATATCTTCAGTCCTACAATAGGTACAAGTTGCACTACTTTTTATAACAGTAACTCGCTTGTAGCATTTCTTGCAAGCATAATACCATGGGTCCATGTTATTGTCAATGCTGGAAATCGTAGCATTGAACTTATAGTACATGTCCTATACTTAAATTAGAAAATCAATTAATTATGTTTTAAACATATAAATTGAGTACACCCTGAGTTTTGCATAGAAAAGTACCTTTACAATGGCAAGTGAACCGTTTAATATATTAGTAATTTTCACTTGGCGGGCTGTTTGCATTAGTTTGCTTGGCATTAGACTTATGTTAATATTTTGTGCCTTCATGTTGTCATTCCTGTAATTTAAAAGTAATGAATTAAAAACACCAATGCCATAGCACGTGGGGAGGCTATGAATAAGTGCGAAGAAACATGTTACTTACCATTGTTGGAGATTGTTGGCTTTTTCAAATTGTGGATTGATTAGCAAACTACTAATAGGATTCGTGGAAAGGACAAAATCCCCTATTTAGGTAGTAGTAATTAATTCAGTGATACTTCTATGTAGTTTGAAACTTGATTCAAATATATCAATTAGGGAGATTTATACCTTGGTAAATGGAGGATTTCACATCACAAAAGGCAAGCACTAGTTTATCATTTTCAAGGGTCTGTAACATTTGTCCTTCAATTTCCGCGAAGTCTCCCCATAAAGTCATAACTTTGCGATCATATGTATATATGTAAAAAAAGGATATGTTTATGATAAAAATTTAAATAACGTGAAATATTTATATGAAGGATACATAGAAAGTATACATTTACCTTTCGTTTGTAACGATTACTTCTTGCCTTACGCTTCGTCCTTCTCTATTCAGTGGTTTTACTTTGAGTAAAATACACACCACATCTAAAAGGAAAACGTATAATTATATATAGATTTTCTTTATGGGTGTAATACACAACAAACATGTAATGAAATTTACCGAACAAACTCCCATTAGTGATTTTTTCAGTTTCATCGAAGGAAATAAATCCATTTGAAAAATTTTGAGTCTTAAATTGACTTTTGTCCTCAACGACCTCTGTGTTGTTCATGAATGCTACTTCGAGGTCCTTATGCACATATAAGAAGTTTGGTTTAGCTCCATTTAACTTTCCATTTATAATGTAGTAACTTTGATTAAGTTGAAACGAGTTATTCCATGCATGAACATCTTTGTTGAAAAGAGCTGCTTGTATTTTTGTTCCCTGTGGTAAGACTCGTAATCATTAGAATTTGAAAAGATGGCAACATATTAATTAATGAATATAATAGATATTAAAATACAGTTATCTCTTCGTCAACGAATATTAGTTGCCAACGAATACCCTCACCGTTTACATTTTTGTACTCTTTTGTTAAGCTCCGTCGAATGACCAAGACTTTAATCACCCATTTTGTTGCATATTTCTTCAACTTGCTAATAGGTAGACATTGTTTCTCGAGCTCTTCCACACTTCTCATTGTATGTTGTAGTAGCTAGGATGCACTAATACAATATATATTTGTGATGTAAATGTAATTTATTTCTGTGTAATTAGTATTATTAAGGTGAAACAAAAAAAAATGCTCAAGAATATAATAATATTCATCAAACATATACTAATTCTTATGTTTTAATTGTAAAAGCGAGCAACTTCAACTTACAATAGTATACATATCACGTTAATGGTAGCAAGTAATACAAGGTGGATAAGTGTTACCAATTTTGGTGGTGCCGAAAGCAAGAAACCTGTTAAAAGTTAACATGAAGATATAGTAAATGTATATTCAAATTGATCTAAATTAATAGAAAAAAAACAAATTAATGTAATGGAAGTATTAATAAATCTGTGTTTTAAGGAAGGATTAGTTCATCATTGTCTTTGTTGGCTTTGGGGACCAAGCACTGCAGATTGTGAAAGCAAGAAGAAACGCCTATTGCAGAGGTTGGCTTAAAAATAACAACAAAATGTGTGATGAATAACACAATTATTTTTAATAGTAATTCAAGGTTGAAATAAATAAGAACTAATCTATTTATTGTATACTCATACGTCCACAAACAAATCGAAACAAACAAATATAATGTGTGCAAGAAATAAAGGAAAAACAAAAATATAATAGGGTAATGAAAATATTATGCGAGAGTAAAAATTAACTTGTTCCTCTGCATTTATAAATTACTATTACAAATATTTATTCCGCAAGTAAGGAAGATAGTGACAAGAAAATGGGTGATATAGAGAAAAGATGGAGGAACTCACCGACTATAAATATTTATATTTTTCTCTTCAATTAATTGAGCACCTAAACAACTTATGCCCCTTGAACTTGCAAAGATAAATTATTTGACAAATCAAACAAAATTTCAGTTTTAAAAGCCTTAAAGTAAATAGACATATACCCAACAAATATTCAAAGAGAACTACTTAAGAGCTATGAGTTGCAGTACAAAGAAAGTCTTAAAGAGGCAAACAGCCCCCTAGTGTTGGTATATGCTGATGACATTCTCATCAATATGAAGCGCAACTTTGTTTTTCTCAAAACGGACGATGATGATTATTTTTGGGGTCACCGGAGATGCTCCACAAGTAAAACTTATTCCACATTATAATGGGAACAACAATTGGAAGAATTGGTTACTGATTGTTGATTTAATTCCTGTAGGTTATTGGATACATAGGAATTTCATAAACAACAAAATTTATCCGAAAAAAATATACTTGTTACAATGCAAATGCAATATATCTTTTTGTAATTATTTTAGTTTTCCTTTGATATTTCTAAAGCCTACAGAATCTTTAATTGTTTACCAGGGAGCAAATCAGTCAAAATAAGCAAAATTGAACAATTTAGAAAAACAACAAATCAAAATAAGCGAAAGTTTGAACAGCCTACTTCAAATTCCAAACTTCCCAAGGAATAAACAGAAAACAGGGGAAACAAAGAGGCTATTGATAAAGAAGAAAACAAATTTACGTGAAATAACAATATCACTTCATTCATCTAGACAAGGAACCGATAGGGGGTATTCTGTTGTTTCTTTGTTTATTTATTGTTGGATAAGTGAGCTGAAATTGATGCACGTGTATCCCATACTAATAAATAACTGGAAAAAATTACTTAATATTTGTAACACTTGAGTTGTTAAATAAAAATATATAATAGTGCAAGTTTATGAAAATAATTTGATGTGTATTATTCCTATCCACAGGTCTTTATCGGAAAAAAAAGGTTCCTATTCATAGGTAAGTAGCCTCTCCCTATTCTCAAGTCCCTACTACATGTTGTATCACATATACTCCTCTAGGCAATATCTGATACATGTATATGTAAGTATCCAACAAAGATACATGCAACTTATTGCTGATTCTTAATATATTAGTGAAGAATCTGCTCGAGTAAACAGATATATCACTCCCATTCGATTTGGGTACATTAAGGCCAACAAATAAAAACTACATTCAATTTCTTAAAACAATGGGAAAACTGGTAAATGCTGACAAGCCAGCCAGTACATTGAAATAAAAAGATATCTATATTGACTTTACATAAGTAAATTACCACTTGTGTGCTTATTCAAAATAATTCAAGACACTTTTCTTCATCATACTTTTGGTTCAACTTTCTTGAAGACTATAATAGGTGATCTTGTTAAGGTGATGCATTTCATAATTCCTAACCTATCTCATAATACAGGCTGCAAAGGAGTTTGAAAGTGAGTTGAAAACGTAGCATGATGCCTCTGCTCAGCGCCAAGTTGAAAAGGCCATTGAGGGTAGTCAAGAAGAGAAGCAAGACACAAAGGTTTCAAGAACCAAGGAGAGTTCATAAAACCATAAATGCGGTTTGCCTCTAGCTATAGCTTCTAGGCTTAAATAACAATATCACAGAAATAACAATATCAAGAAGAGACATGATAAAGAGAATGAAACAAAATAAGCTAGATAAAGACATACACAGTAAATAGGAAAACAGAGCAGCTCTTGATAAATAAAGAGGAGAAGAAAAATTTACCTGATGTATTTGAATGAGGCACAGAAAAGAGAAACATATTAATGGACAATGACATGTTGCTGGAGACATTTATATAGATGAGTGAAGAATCTGACAAGGTTTTGGATCAGCTGATAATCAAAGCAATGGAACTTGAGCGTCGGAAAAAGGCTGCTACACTGATCGAGGGACGCTGAACAGAAACTATACGTTTCTGGAGAATTAAATTAGGGTTGAGATTATCAACAATATTAATAAATTAATATTTAATTAATATTGTAGGGTCAAAACGGTAAATCAACTTTGGGGTTAAGCTCTTCCCACTTATAGTAATATATGATTTCTTATGTTATGAAGACTAAGTGGCTTGTATGGAGTCCTTGGGGGTTCTATACGCCTTGTTACATCTAGGGGGTACCCCTAGGTCGTGACACTTACCAAACACTAGAAAGTAAGTAGACCCACTTGTTTTTCAAGAAAATATTTTCTAGGAAATTATTTTTTGTAGAATTTTTTTTTTCTCCATACCAAACACATTCTTATTATGTAAATTTCTCCAAAATGAGAGGAACTACCAATCACCTAGCTATATATACATATGGTACATTCATTGCACTTTGAAGAAGTAGAATAAATAAATCAGTTAATTATCGTCACCACCACTGCTGCAATAACAACATTCATCAAAGAAATCGTCATCTATAATTAGATACACAAAAATTTTATGGCCATAAAATTGCATATGTGAGTTTTAAGAATGGACACACAGAGAGAGATGAAAGAGAAATATCAATAGGTTAGTGATTAAATTTGATAAAGTTTATTTTTTTTTACCCATTTTAACAATGTACTTAGATCAATAGTACCTTTAAGTAATTATCTCTTAATTGAATGACATTAAGGGGTAAAGAAGTAATTCCTAACATCATCTATGGGTCAGTATTATAATAGCTAGTGTTTGCCGCTAACTTTTCCTATGATTGTCTTGAGGCTACGTATAACACCTCAAGAATTTCTACGTTAAAACCCGAACTATTCTTGAATCGTGTATAAGATCGTACCGAGTGATTCTTAATTATTCTTAGATGCTAAGATAAATTCATCAGCGTGGGAATGATTTTGGATATGAATTGAAGTCACTACAATCCCTTAGCATAAATTAAAGTTGAGTTGAAAGCTTTCCTACCGATTGAGTTTCAATATGAGATTTTAATTGGGTCAACTTCAAAATGACCATTTCTCTCAGTACAAACAGAATTAGGTGGCCCATGAACTATCAACTTAAAGGTCTTTGAGTCCTCTTTCCAATGCCACCAAGCTTGCCTCATTTCAAGTTTGGGGTAAAAAGTTATTTTTGAGTGTTTTAACAGAGTATATCATTCAACTAACTGTTTTTCACCAATCAAAATATTCAAGTATTTAGAAATTCTCTTAAAACTCACCTAGGGTTCCTCTTCTCCCACAAAAACCCTAAAACCTTCAAGTCAAAGATCCAAGATACAAAGAGAATCCTTCCACCCAAGGTTTTCCCATGTTCTCCCACTCTAAGAACTTCATAAAAGAGTTTCTTTTATCAAGAGCAATCACCAAGGTTCCATGATCAAAGGTTTCCTCCAAAAAGCTAATGTTCCTCCTCAAGCTCAAGATAAATCAAGCCTCCACCAATGTTTGCATTCTAAAATCTTCATAATCGGGTATGTATGGCTATTCATAGTGTTGGACAAGTTTGTCCTCACGCCCTTCATCTCAATTCAGTCATTATCAAGTTGAATGTAGGGTTCTTCCCTCACTTCTATGAGATTCCTATATTATGAGATTGTGATACTTTACACATTGAAATTCTTGAATTATTGTTCATGTATGTAGTTCCACATGAACCCTATATATATTGAGTTTTACTAAAAGTATTTTGAGCCAGTAATTTTCCTTACATTGATTTTAGAAACTAAAGTGAGTTTAAGAGAAAAGTTTAAAAATATTATTTTGAAAAAGAGTTTAAGGGAACTTAAAGGGTTCAGAATGTATCATTTTTACATTGAAAACAAGAGCACTATTTTCAGAAAAGTATAAGAGTTTTCAGTTTTTATATATCGATCTTGGACTTTAAAGATACGTCCATAAGTATACGTTTTAAATGCAAGTTTTAAACAAAGTCTTTTAAGAAAGAGTCAAATGGTTTCATATGTACTATTTGACAGTTGAGTAAAAACAAAGAGTATGATTGATGGTCTTTAAATGTACTTTAGTATAGTAATAGTCCATTTCTTTGTAAAGGGTGATAGAGCAAAGTAAAAAGTAAAGTAAAGTAATAGTCCCTTTCTTTGTAAAGGGTGACCGGGCAAAGTTAAAAGGAAAGTAAAGTAATAGTCCATTTCTTTGTAAAGAGTGATTGAGCATAAAGTATATTAAATATTTTGAGAGTAGTATTAAGCGCCGAATTGAGTAAGAGTCTATTTTTAACAAAGTGCCATAAAACTGCATAGCCAGTGTAGGCTAGGATCACACCAATTTATCGTGTGTCTCATCACTGCCGGCCTATTAGATGGATCCATGGTTACAGTAGCATCCTAAACCCCAACAAGGTATATGATGGCCCTTACAACATGAGTGAAACGTTGTATCATTGCTAGGCTCATAGTAATGATTGTCGGTTCGAGAAACTCCCCACAAAGTAACGTATATTATTTTCATATTGCTTTTATTGCATATCTTATTGCAAAGCTTAAATGGTTTTCACTCCATGTTCATGTATTGATTCAGGTGAGTTGCTTTCAGTCATTCTGTTCATTTATTTATTTATTCGGCCATATAACGTACTTGTACATTTAATGTATTGATGTCATTCGACTTGCATCTTATTATGATGTAGATACAAATGTTCAGGATCATCAACATGCATTTCTTTGAGATCATTTTGCACTTTAGATAGCTTAGGTGAGTCTCCTTGTATTCTGGGGGACTTTACATTTATTTTCTAGTCAGTTGTCTTGAGATGTCGTGGGCCTTGTCCCGATATCCATCTTGAGCAATAGAGGCTTCCTAGATAGATAGAGTTGATGAGTTTTTTAGTATTTACTTTTCCTTGAGATGTTTCCATAAACTATTATACTTATGTTATTGAGTATTTTACAGAAAATTTGAGTTGAGTTTTTACTTTGGCTTTAAATATTCAAAATTTTGTTTTTAAACCTTTTATCGCTTGAGTAAGTCTTCCGCTAAGTAGTCAGCCAGTCCAGGGGTTCACTTGGGGACCAGCAATGGTTCTCGAGTGTCGATCACGTTTAGGGTATAGGCTCGGGGAGTGACACTACGTCTTTGTGATAAGTTACACTGTTGGCTTCTATGTACAATAATTGTTCTTGCCTTGGTTATTTTCCACACGTTACTATACGATTCAACTATATATCTTACTTAACTGTGCTTTGTATAATTTTTATTGCTCTCCATGTGTCATGATTTGATACAATCACGTGTCTTGACTATTTTTATCCTATGCATTTTTATTATTTCTTATGCGCCTATCAAGTTTTTAAGAAATTGGACTAAGACATGCATAAATAGAATGATATGAAAAAATAAAAATTTCTATAGCAAAAATTTGATTAGAATTGAGCCATAATTATTGTTGTTACTATATGCTTAGTGGAGATGTTAAAAGAAGTTGAAAGTGAGTATTTTTTTATCTAGATGAAGATAATACTCATGTGATAATTGAGGCACCAACATCTCATAAATTTTATGATAATGAATGCAATAAATTAATATGTACACACATTATCTTGAACATATTTCTTAAGAAAATATTTATAGTTGGTTTGATTTGGTTACTTCTGTTACTTTTTTTTAATTTAAAATCAAAATTAAAAAGTTCTAATATTTTCTTTGATCTTTTGATGTCTGTGAACGAGTTCCTAAATGACACATTCATTACCTTTATATTTGCCTCAAGTATATCCTTATATATATGTGTAGGTCTTTCGGATGGCGAAAAGGATGCTTTAGTCATCAATTGTGTCTAACATTCTTAGGTTGTTATCTTTCTTAGGCTTCTAACGTGTTCAAGGTCCAAAAAAATGATCCACCTGGTACTTTTTAGGCTCACCACCTGCTACTGCATAAGCTTTACTAAAAGAAAATCTGGAAAAGAATTCAAAAAGTCCTTCACATTTATCTCTCATTTTGGTACTTTAGGTCTTCCGTCAAGAACAAGAAAAAGTGTCGTCCTCCATTTTTCCCTCTTTCTTAATTTTATTGATATTTTCGTATATGGAAGAACATACTAATTTTTTTTATGTTGTAGAAATATTGAAACACATGCATGATTCAAATAATCAGATAGATTATTTGTTAAGGTTCAATTATTTTTTGGATTTGCAATCCTATTTTTATGTGTTTGGTAACATTCTGTTAGTGGGTAACCATGATAATGAACTTCCTTGAAATAGAATTCGCGATAGATGTTGTTGCTCGAGTTACAAAAGAGAATTGATTTTCTACTGCTAATGTCAATTTGGCTTAGAGTATATCTGGTAGTTCTACACTGCTTTTGGTGTGTAGATTGATGTATTAAGTATGGACCCACATGTATTTGTGGGGTGCACGTGCACCCGTTAGCTTTAGAAAAATTATGTGTATATATGTATATCTATCTTAAGAAACTAGCAGAAACTAAATATAATTAATAGTGCCTCCGTAAAAAGCACAAAAAGTGTGTTTTGTACCATTGCTAGCATCTCATTCACTTTGTCGTAGTTCGATTTTATAAATCCAGAGATGAAGAAGATATAATCAACTTTGTTTCTAAGCAGATTGTAGTCATCTTCATTGTCTATTTTTTCGAGTTTCCTTGTGTTATTCCCTGGCTTCATCTAGCAGAGACTCATCCTTCTCCCAGATAAATAGTACGACATGACTAATTTTATGATTTTAAGATACATCACGCATTCTGGGTATATTGGGGCATCTATTGTTTTTTTTTTTTTTGTGGATCAAACAATAATTTTTTTTTATTGAACCAACTCCTGAGCCTTCATTGCTAATTTCTTCATATTCTTTAATATAACAGGTTGCATCATACAAGAAGATTAGAGAAGTTCACTTCAGAGCTTCTAGACCTAGGTCTGCAGCTGGAAAAATTCTTAGAAAGGACTTAAGTGTCACGTTCTAAGCCTATACCTTGAATGTGATCGGCGCTCAAAGATCATTTGTTTTTAAGGGAACCCTTGGCATGACTGACCTTTTAGTGGAAGACTAAAACATAAACACGAAAGCTTAAATTGATAAGTAATTTAAAGAAATGAAGTGAATCTCAAATGTTGTCTGAAAATACTGAATATAAGAGATATAGTTTTAGCAAAACATCTGAAAGAAAACTAAATGACCCTCTATCTCTGTCTATCCATGAAGCTTCTATTGTCTAAAGATGGGTATTGGGACAGGACCCACGACAAACTCAAAATACTACTACTACTAAAATAATAAAACTAGAGTCCTCCGAAACCAAGGAGGCTTCACCAAAAGCAGACAAATGGATGATGTAATCTCAACAAAGCGCCTGTTGATGATCTTAAATATATGTATCTGCATCATAAATATAGCAGCGTCGAAAGGCATTATTCTAGACATTCATAACGTAATATTACCTTGTAATCTTAATTTAATCAGGGGTTCCTATCATAATTTTATGACACATTTTCCTGCTTCTTATTCATGTATTTAGTTGTTCTTAAGCAAAGTGGAGTTTTGCAAAATTTATTGCCAAAAATGCGGATATATCGAAAGATGACCAAAATAACTGGATGTAGTTTACAAGTGTCATGATGGGTACAAGTCTCTCTGTTTTTTCCTCTTTAGATTTCTCTGAATTTGTAGACCATATTGATGTAATGGAAAAAGAAAATTGAGACTCAAGAAAATAATATTTCAGTAGTTCATCAAGTAAATAGAAGTAATTTTAGTCAATCATGCTGACAAGTTGTCACGACCCGGGGATACACCCTAGACGTAATATGGTGTATAGGACTCCGAGAGGCCTCATACAAGCCACTTAGCATTCATAACATAAGAAATAGAACAAAGGAGATAAAAAGGGTGTTCACGGTTTGGATAAAAACAGATCCAAACCGAAAAACCAAACCAAACCGATAGAATAAAACCGATTTTATTTGGGTTTGGTTTGGTTTGGTTTGGTTTGGTTTGGTTTTAGATTTTTGAAAACCGATAGTATTTGGTTTGGTTATGGTTTTATTTGAAAAAAATCGAAGAAATAACCGAACCGAACCGAACCAATGAATTATATACATATATTTTATTAATATACATACTTAATATATTATTTTTATAAACAA
>JAJOOH010003844.1:0-21561 GCA_029582605.1 Solanum gracilifrons | reverse complement strand
AAATTTCAAGAACGAAATTACGCTGAATAAATCATGATTGGTGTGTGGGTGAAAGAACCCAACACTATAGAAGCTTACATACCTCTTAGGGATCAAACTCATGGCGACAATACGCATTAACTCTCAAGAACGTCAACGAACGCCTTCATCCTTTCCTCTTTTCTCCTCTTCTCTCTTCTTTTCTCTTCTTGAACTCTCAACTAAAACCCTAGGCATAAACTAGGATTATAAAACTGAACCTAATCAGATTATACCCTTTAAATATTACTAAAAACGAATTAAATCTGATTGGGTAAGGAAAAGACCAAAATACCCCTTACAATTTTCGGCTAACTTTCCTTAACTGGACAGCCTAACTTCAAAAGGCCATATCTCACTCATCCAAACTTGAAAGTTAGCAAACTTGGCGGCGTTGGAAAGATAATTCAAAGGTATTTCCTACGGTATCTTGTAGCACACCTAACTCATCCTGAGCTAGGAGGTATGGTCCTTTGAAGTAGACCCAAAATTCATACTTAGCTTAACGTGCAAAATTTCAGATTTTGCTATTTTCATATTTAATTCTTTTTGGAACTCAAGGTGCTACGTCTAGTGACCTTAAAACTGAAGAAATTTTTAATTCTTTGGAAAAATCTCACGCACTACGATGAACGATTCGAGTGTTAGTTCGAAAAAATTTCTGGGGTGTTACAATATCTCCCCCTGGGGATCATTCGTCCTCGAATGACGACTGGACCGGGTAAGAAATGGTTTACTCTTACTAAGGTCTGCGTCTAATGGTCTGCTCTTACTATATTCAAGTTTATCCCAAATACTTAAGTTTAGATTCTATACCTCTCTATAGGGAATCTCATCCCAAGACTATTACTCCTTACCACCACATTCAAGCTTAGTACTCTAACAACTTCATTACTAAAAGGACCTCTAAAAAGATATCCCCCAAACTCTTTGGAACTCATCACTATCTTACTCTCAAACACTTGACTTGATCTCTCATCTTATCATCTCCCCCTTAGGTCTAAAGCTAACACTTGAAAGCTATGGACCTATTCGATATTGACAACTAAATTGTGCTATCTAGGCACACCTCTTATGATCTTGTTGCTTGTGACTTAACCACACTTCACTGCCCTTATCTAAAAATTATGGTCTCTCACTTGTACCTCTCATATATTTTCCAGCTAACATCTCAATTCCTCACTTACTTTATGTCAAGTCTTCTAGATCAAGTCTCCAGACTAACATTATCACCCTCTTGCTGCCATTCTTTTGATCATGACACTCATCTCAAATTCAAGCTTAAAGTTTATTACTAAACCCGAATATTAATATGATTGGTAGCTTACTATACTAACTTACAACTACAAGATACAAATTCAGAAGCACTCGTCCACTAGGACCTTATGACAAATACTCAATCGTCTCCTCTTAGTCTTCATACTTACAATTACTATCACCTTCGACTTCACAACATAAGTACTATTCACTCATTCACTATTTATCAATGCTTAATTAGTTCTATTACACTTTAAATATTATGGGCTCTCTCTCTCTCAAAAATCATAAGCCTAGCTTAAATCTATCACCTCATAAATACCCTGCTCTCTTATTCAACACATGAATTTAGTCTCCTCTAATACAATGGCACATCGACACCAACTCTATTCTGGTTAACAAATATATACTCTATCTCATCTTGACTAGAAACTTTTACTCTACCCATAAGGGAAAGCTCCTCATCAATAACTTACTGGGTGCATGACTATAATAATATAACTCTTCAAAACATTATCTCCCTTTCTTAAATCACTAAACCTCTGCATACTTTCCTCTAACTCTGAGCTCTTTCACTACTACTGCTCATGATCTCATAACTCATGCTACTTTACGGGTTAAAATACTACCCAAGCTCTAAACATACTTTCTCATGAGGATCTTAACTGAAACAAGGCTTAAGGAAAAGAGTACAACTCGCTTTTAGCTCAAATGCACGATTCAAGAACCATTGCTGGTCCCCAAGCAAACCCTCATCATGGCTGACTACAAGCGGAAGACTAACTTAAGCATACAAAAGCTTAAAACTGAAATAAAAGTTCAATAAAATCAAATTTACAAAACTTTAACTCAAATGAACAACTTAGAATAAAAATAATATATTCAATTCACAATAAAATAGGTAACTTAAGTTTTAAAAACATTTAATAAAATAAATGTATAAATAATACAGATTTCTCAACTATACTGACTATCTATGAAGCCTTTAACTGATAAAGATGGAAGTCGGGACAAGACCCACGACATCCTGACTACTGATATAACTGAAAGGTAAATGAAATCCTTCAGAAACAAGGAGGCTCACCATATCTAACTCGAACTCCCGGATGTATCAACGAAGCTCATATTGTCGATCCTGATTAATACTTGTGTATGCATCATGGAAGATGCAGGCCAAATGGCTCATTACGTGGAATGTACGAGCATGTAAGGGGAATTCTAAAGCATAAACATAAGCTTGAAACTTGATAAAAAAGAAACATACTTAACTCTTTTCAATCTTACTCAACTCAAGGAATACTCCAAACTACTCAAAACTACTCAAACTTACTCAACTTATAAGTACTCAAGGATAAGATACTCAACTCAAAGATATGTTATTCGACTCTGGGTACTCAACTCTGTATACTCAACTCAATATAACTGAACTCATTTCAATATAAAGCAATTTAAAATAAGTGCAATATAAAGAAACAAACTGTTTAAAAACATGCTGGAAACTCAGTGTGTATGCAAGGATACAACATAACTTTGAAATGTATGTATAAATATAATAAACTGATGTATATAAAAATACAATAACTTCTGTGGGAGTTTCTCTATCCGATGACCTTCACATAAGAGTTATTGCGATAATACAACGATCTTCCTCACGCTGCCAGCGCATCCTATACCTGGCCAAAGGTATAGGACTTGAACTGCCTAATGGATCCACTAGTCTATATGAAAAGGGTTCATCTAAAAAGTATGACCTTTTTCTACCCATGATGGCTACATGGTTTATGGGGGCTGTGAGTTGTCTGAACTCTTCCCCATATCGGAGCTCAATACTACTCCCAAAATATACTAGCTCTTATGTTTTAAAATCAAACCTCTTTCTGTTGATTTAAGATAATTGCTCAAAAACTTAGCTCAAATGCTATCTTGGAAATCTCAGTTTTTTCCTCTCTTGCTTTATTGTGAAAGCATTTACTCTTTAACTGAAAACTAGCCCAAATGCTCTTTACTGAAAAACTAGCTCAAATGCTCTTTACTGAAAAACTAGCTCAAAGACTTTTTTGAAAATCTCAGTTTTCCGTTCTTATTTAAATGTGAAAACATTTTAAACTCTTTTGGAATACATAGTCCCCATATACTTTTGAAGAAATGAACTTCAACTTTACTTTTACTCTTTACTCAATCTCAAAGCTTAAGTCTTAAAACAAAGTTTAAACGTTTGTAAAAGACTTCTTAAAATATGGTTCATGCCGAATGATGGACATGAATGACTCAATGCAAGGTTTTCAATAACCATAGATAAAACTCAATACTTGGATCTCAAGAACTTCAATGATACTACTAATTTCAAGAATGCTCAACTTAGAGGGTTCATGCGGAATTATGAGCATGAACTACTCAACTCAAGGACTCAAAGCTACTTCTCATCTCAAGACTGTTCGACTTATAATGTTCATGTGGAATTATAGGCATAAACAATTCAACTCAAGGACTTCATGGGTAACCTGTAATAGTGCCATGATTATAAATATAATCTCATAGGGGATTAGGAACTCAACACTTAGAACTTGAAGATACTACTCCTCTCAAAGGTACTCAACTGATGAAGTTCATACGAAAGTAATGGGCATGAACGACTCGACTCAAGGGTCAAAAATATCAATAAGGAACTCATGTATACGACTCTTCTCATTCTCATACTTACTTACTCAAAACTTAACTCAAATCGATGATAGATCTCAAAGGATTCACAATTGAACTCAAAGGCTTCCTTGAACTCTACTCTTAACTCTCTCTTGAATTTGAATTATGAATTCAAGAGTTATGATTCATGATATGAAGGATCTCAATAACAATATAGATATTCGATAATTAGGAATGAAACCTTTAAAAGAAACGTGAATGCAAGAACTCAAAATCAACTTATCTCAAGAATACTCAAATCCAGGGAAAGTATCTTAGATTACTCTTTTACTGATCTGAAAGTAGAGGTAGGGCGTAAGGACGAACTAGTCCAACACTATGATAGCCTTACATACCTAGAAGAACAAGATTCTTGAAGAATCTTGAAAAATCTTTAAGAATATTGAAGAAGAACCTTATTAGAAGCCTTGAAACACTAGTTTGAAGGTAAACGATCAAAAAAACATTTATTGAGATTCTTGAATTAGTTTCTTGAAATTTCTATGGCCAAGAATTATGATTTTCATTAGTGAAGATGAACATCTGATTGTTTTTAGCCTTTTATTAGTCAAGAAATTCGTTTATGGTTTTCTTGGAGTTAAAAAGACAAAAACGATTGTGTTTAATATTTTCCCGTTGGCTAATTCGTAACAGCACTGTATAGGTTACTCAAATAGTCATAACTTTTTACTCAGAAATTGAATTGACGTGAATTTGGTGGGGTTGGAAAGTAGATTCAATTACCTTTAATTGGATAGGTTATGGCTCACGTAACTCTTAATATTCTAAGAGATATGATCGTTTAAAGTTGACCCAAGCAGAAACTTACATCAAAACTTAATGAAACTTCAAGAACACTTATCAAGAACTCATCAAGAACTCTAATCTTTAAATTTCAAAAACGAAATTACGCTAAATAAATCATGATTGGTGTGTGGGTGAAAGAACTCAACACTATGGAAGCTTACATACCTCTTAGGGATCAAACTCATGGCGACAATACGCAATAACTCTCAAGAACGTCGACGAACGCCTTCATCCTTTCCTCTTTTCTCCTCTTCTCTCTTCTTTTCTCTTCTTGAACTCTCAACTAAAACCCTAGGCGTAAACTAGGATTATAAAATTGAACCTAATCAGATTATACCCTTAAAATGTTACTAAAAATGAATTAAATCCTATTGGGTAAGCAAAATACCAAAATATCCCTTACTATTTCCGGCTAACTTTCCTTGACTGGACAGCCTAACTTCAAAAGGTCATATCTCACTCATCCAAACTCGAAACTTAGCAAACTTGGCGGCGTTGGAAAGATAATTCAAATTTCTTTCCTACGGTATCTGGTAGCACACCTAAATCATCTTGATCTAGGAGTTATGGTCCTTTGAACTCAACCCAAAACTCATACTTAGCTTAACTTGCAAAATTTCAGATTTTGCTATTTTCAATTTAATTCTTTTTGGAACTCAAGGTGCTACATCTAGTGACCTTAAAACTTAAGAAATTTTTAATTCTTTGGAAAAATCTCATGCACTACGATGAACGGTTCGATTCTTAGTTCAAAAATATTTTTGGGGTGTTACAGGGTCTGAGTAATTTGGGTCGTGTATAATTAATAATGAGTGAGTTTGAAAATTAATTTAAGAAATTAAATTTTATATATCCAATATTTGGTCGCCACGTACTTCAGAAAAATATTTAAATAATAATATGTTATAAATGTGGTCAATATTGGACCCAAAGATGGATGACAGGGGTATTTGGGAGCCAATAGGTGTATGTCAGGGATATTTGTGAGCTAATAGGTGGATGGAGGATAATTTTGTACCATTTCCAATAGTTCGAGGGTATTTTAGGCCCTTTTTCCGTAAATTTTATTATTTGCTTACAATAATAGTATTGAGGTCGACGGGGACAACGACTCCTCTTATTTCTAGTTTCTCTACATAAACTACATTGTTGTGGCATGCGATTTGGAGCAATGTCCATTTCATTTCTACGATGCCTAGTACAGTTGACTCTGGAAATTCTCAATATTGTGTATTACAAATAAATTGAATGGAAAAGGTTGCCAATAGGACTTATCGCTCAATGAAAAATTGCAGTTTCAAGAGCAATACTCGATTGCAATTTCAATTGAGTACTCTTTTTTTTTTTTAATTATAATTTATTTGGTGTCTGAACCCAAGCTATGGTAACGGTTACTGGGATTGATGATATCCATATCTCAACTACAATTAGTTCTTGTGTAGGGTAAATTAGGAGCCCGTTTTGATTGACTTGAAAAAAAAAGTAGTTTTGAAGTTAAAAATAAAAAGTTAAACTTAAATAATTTTTAGATCAAAAAATAAAATGTTGAGGGAGACCTACTTTTGATTTTGAATTTATTTTCAAGTCATTTTAAACTTATTTTAAGCTATTTGTAATCTCGTCAAACACTTCCTAACTTATTTTAAGTTATATTTTACTTATTTTGAGTTATTTTATATTTGTCAAACACTTTCAAAAATAAAAAACTGGCTTAAAGTAAGTTTGATCATCTTTTAAGTCAATCCAAACATCCTCTAAATATAGCACCATTAAGGTTTGTTTCAATTATAAAAGAGAATACATGTTTTCAATCAGTGGCTGATCCAGGATTTGAAACCAAATCAAGCAATATGAAGAATGGACAACAAGTATATCAACCAAACTAACGCAACAAGATAAGAATAAGTCAATCACACAAGACACAATGATTTACGTGGAAAACCCTTCGATGTGAAGAGTAAAAAATCACAGGACCAAAAGCTTCACTATAAACACCAAGAGTTACAAAATTGTTCTCCAAAATTGGCCACAAAACAAGCACCAAACAACGAGCAACAACAAATCAAGATTGCACCAAAACTAGAGAATTAAAGAAGAGATTTCACCCAAAAACGCGCTACTGTTCACGCCCTCAAATCAGAAGCTACAGACCTTCAAATCCGATCTTCACCGTTGACTTGCAATAAACTGATTCTGAGAACTCCCAGTTCAAATTTGAGCATGATCCAAAGGTTAACGAAGCGTCAAACTCTGTCTGAAGCGGACTGCCTGAGCAGAAAATTTCCAGAAGCAAAAAGGGGATTTTTCTCTTTTTCTCTCCATCTCTAAAACGAAACTCTTTTGATTTTTCTCTTTTGTGTTTCTGAAAATAAGACCAAATAAGCCTTATATATGCCACATAATATTTGGGTTATGGGTTAAAGTGGATTGGTCCTAATAAAACTTTTATTTATCCACATAGGAAGGGGAAAAAAAATTCTAAACCCAACAAGTTATGGGTGCTCACTTCCTTTAGCGTAGAAGAAAAAAAAAACAAACATATACCAGTGAGAAGAAATAAAAAACATATAGCAGCGTGGGACTCGAACCCTCACACTTGAGGTTGTCAGCGCAAGCTTTACGTTGCATCTGAGAACCAAAGTGCCCATCAAACCTTTAGATTAATGAGTGCTCAAGAATTAATTATATCTACTTTTCAATATTTTCAATGAACATATACAAATTTCCGTAAGAGTCAATGAATGCTCGAGCACCCAATACCCTCAACGTGGGTCCGCCCCTGTTTTCAATATTATCAAATTTCATTGCTATGTATATTCAGTCTTTCGAATTCCAAAGAGACAGAAGACCCACCCAACACACACACTCTAAACGAAATCTAACATACGATGAGTCTTCAATTAATTTAACCACCACGTTCCATTCTCATGTCAAAGTACTACAAACACATTCCTATATTACGTGGCCCAATCACACCACTCCACATAAAGAATAATCTTGTGGATATGCCCGTCATAATCTTGTGTGACTAGTTACTCACTTTTCTTTTAAAAGAAACAGATAAAAAGTAAAAGGGCATTCCATCTCTCCTCTTTTACTATATACTCACCAATCAATACAAAGAATAATTGATCACATTCTTTAACTCTGCTTCGAATATTCCCTTTTTTAGTTCCTCCGCAGCATATACCTTTAATATTACTAGTATTGTTTCTGTAAACCTATATATTATCTTAATTGATTTAGTTTTTACTTGAACAAAAAAATGCAAGTTTTTCGTAGTATGAAGAGAGTCACTATCTCGTTTGACGATAAGACGAAAGGTCAGATCATTGGACGTGACCAACAATCTGATCAAATTGGTTACCACGCCGATGATGATGCTCTCGTTTTTGGTTTGCCGGATGGTGTTGCAGAGAACGATTCAGATTTTGATCACACGCAAGTATCAATGTACGATTCGAGAGAAGTGATTGAAGATGTGCCAATTCCGGTCTTCTGTAATATCGATTTGGATTTATTCCAGAATTCTCTGTGGACTACGGTTACCAAGGCTTTGGAATTGTTTTCCTTTCTAAAGTCTAATAAGCCGATACTCCAGCAAAATGTAATGAAATATCTTAGGGATTTTGGTTATAATTCCGCTATATGCAAGACAAAATGGGAGAGTTCAAGTGGATCAGTTAAGGGCGGAAATTACGAATTCATTGATGTAATTAGATCGGATTCCTCCAATCAAATGATTACTCGTTACATCATCGACCTTGATTTTGCAGCAGAGTTCGAGATAGCAAGGCCTACAAATCATTACAAGCGCATGTTGCAATCATTGCAGAAGGTTTTTGTAGGCAAAAGTGAAGAATTAAAGCAGATATTGAAGGTAATGACCGAGGCTGTTAGGCGATCGATGAGAAGCAAAGAGCTCCATATTCCTCCATGGAGAAAACAGGGCTTCATGCAAAACAAGTGGTTAGGTGCTTACAAACGGACAACAAATATCCTGCCGTCTCTAAACTTACCGCCGGTGAAACACACTGATATTGTTCAGTGTTGCTCTGTTGGGTTTAATGCTGCTGTTAACTGCTATTAACTCTTCCCGCAACAACTCGTTTGTACTAGATGATAGCTACAAGCCTACAATATGTGAAAATTACTAATCAATATTTTTACTTCTAATGCTTATCTTATTCCATCCCATTTGATACTTTTTTATTTATTTTATCTTTACTATAATTAAAAAATAATAATTAAGATTCTCATTTTTATAAAAAATAAATAAATGATTTCCAACTATATAAATATATAGTAAGAATTATATTAGACACAAAGTTTAAAAATCTATTTTTTAAATACCATGTCAAAGTCATTTTATTGGAGTGTACTAATTTGATGAGAAATGTCCTTTTGTGATCATTAGGAAAAAGTTAAAGCTCTTATCCAATTGAGGTGGTAACTAGAGTCTGGAGAACCTATTGATCAAAGAGTATGAATTTCAAAATGTCAATCAGATGGTCCTAATATTATACTTACTAAACTTAAAAATAGTAGATTGAAAAAAATAAATTAAAATGGTGGACAAGATCCAAATAGATTTTTTTTTTTTTGAAGAGATAGGAAGTGAAGGGGTGTAGGAGGGGAGTGTAGAGAGTAGATGTCTAACCTTTTTTTTATTTTAAATTTAATATCATGAAATTCAAAATTAAATCAATCATGTGAGCTTTAATTTTGAATTTCAAATTATTTTAACGGTAAAGGGCCTAAAGTGCTCTTAAACTATGGGATTTGGTATAATATTGTCCTCCATCCACCTTATGACTATGATCCGTCAGACATAAGGATTTTTTTGAGCCAAAAGGTTGACATCAAGGGTATTTGGGGGCTGAAAGGTGGGATGGAGGGTAGTTTTATACCAAATCAAATAGTTGAGGGGCATTTTAGGCCCTTCTCCGTATAAAATAAATATAAGACTTCTCCAATAATTTAACGCGACAACATAATAATGTAACTTTACATAACTCTCATAATATATATATATATATATATAGTAATTACTAACATGAAAAGCACTATACAAGTGAAGCACAAAGAGAAATTAAGAGAAATAGAGTTCTTCTTTTAGGTTTTGATGTTTTTGTATAATATGAAATTGTGAACTCAAAGTTGAAGTGTAAAATTGAAGGCTAAAGGGTAAATGCAGTAATTAGTAAAGTAGTGAGATTAATATTTAATATTTATGTAGGTGTAAAGTAGTAAACTACTACAATCTTAATGAGTTATTTGTTTACCCTATAACTCAATATAAAAAAATCAAAACCAAATCAATAACTCGATAATTTTTTTTAATAAATCATTAAAACTCGTTAATCCAATAACAATAAACCATAACATTTTTTTCGAGTCTGCTTGTCAAATATAAGGTGATTTTTTGCTATAATTTTTTTTATTATTATAATTTTATTAATTTCAACATTTAGGTTTAAAAAACTTATTTTTGAAATAAAGTTTTAACAGTCAAATAGGCTTTTTATTTTAAAATTTGTGTTTTTTTCACTTGATATTCGGAGTCCATATTAGAGTCCCAACTAAATTTGAATCACGCATTACAGAATTCATTAGGGGTGATGCTTCCAACATGATTTTCTTTTTAATAGGGCTCGAAAACAAGACCTATGATTAAAGATGAAATAGTCTCATGACTGCACCACAATCCACAATATGTTAGAGCTCATAAATATGTTGAAGTACTGGTAATAGTTGTGCAGTTCCCTTTCCTTTTCCTTTCCAAGTTATATATTACTCCCTCCAAGTTATATTATTTGTCTGCTTTTCTTTATACACGCTCTTAAATATTATAAATAAAAAGATAAGAGATGGACCGTCTCTTCTGTCATTATTATTTATGTGATGATAATTTATTAGGTATTAAATTTAAGAAAAAAGACTTTTTAAAAATTAAATAAAAATAGGTCTAAAGAAATCATAAAAATTATATGTAATTATAAATCATAATAAAATGGATTCTTATTGTTACTAAATATAAAATATATTATATAAAAGGGTAAAAAATTGTCTTTACACTATGCGAAGTTGAACAAAAATATTATCAGTTAATAGTTTGGTTCAAAATATCTCTGAAGTCAATAGTTTGATTAAAAAATGTGCATATTTTTACTTTTTTTTTTATCACTATCTAAATTAAAATTAATGATGGAGTAACTATGATCTTATATATATAACATATATCACCAATTAAAAAAGTACATAAAGTTATTTGTTTTCAATTGATAAAATGAGATTTAAAGAAAAAAAAAGTATTCCTACTTATTTATAAGTTAAAATCTCTACATTGTTTTGATCTGTATTTTTCTTGAGCTGAGGTTTTATCATAAATATCCTTTGTACTCCAAGGTATTGGTAAGGTCTTGGTAAACTTTACTTTTTCCAATCCCCACTTTTGTGGGATTACCCTATGTATGTTGTTGTTGGTTGTTGTTATTGTTGTTTCTGTTGTTGTTGCCATTTTTTCCCATTAAGTAACAATTGGGATATTTCTAGACCAAACTATTAGCGACAGAGATATTTTGGATCAAACTATTGACTGTAGAGACATTTTTTGTAACGTGACCCTTTCTGGTCATATGGTGAAAGATTTGGATCAATGGTGAAAGAATTGCATCAGAAAACTTTGAGCAGTCACTTGAAAATTTTAGGTTAGGCCAGTCTTAGGCAGAATTTGAGTGAGGTGCGGTCTAGGGAAATTCGGAAATGGATTGGTATTATGTCTAAAATTGGATCATATCTTCTGGTAGTTAAGACATTAAGGAATCCAAGAGCCTTCTGGAAGTGAATTCAGGTATGTAGAACTCTCAATATCGGACTTGACGTGAATGAGTTAGTTTGGAACATCAAGGTTCAAAGGTGTGTTGTGAAACTGGGACTTTAGGGAAGGATTTATGAGTCTCTGCCTCTGTGCAAGCCGTTGTAGTGAGTGTCACACCGCTATAGTAAGATAAATTTATTCTCACTATAGCAGGTGGGACGCTATGTCGATGTTGTTATAGCGGGTCGGGTTACGATAGCTAGGTTAGTCAGGTTTTTGTGCATAAAAAGTCCCAATAACACTTATTTTTTGCAACTCCATTCTTGGGAAAAGGAAGGACGATTTAGGGCAACTTTCCCCAGTTTTTCAAACAATTTCTTTGGTAAAGATAAGTTAATTACTCCCCTAAAATGTATTTTGATTCTTAAGCCTTAAAATCTAGAGTGTTACTCTCGGGGGAGGATTTTGACTCGAATTAATGATGGAAAAAACCTTGATTTTAGTAGAATGATCATGGAATTGGCCTAGGGTTAGGATTACGTAATAATTGAGTCTAATTAGGTCATTTTTCATTAATTATTTTAATTTGATACTATTTTAGACGAAGAACGAGCCAAGACATTACAAACTCTTGACTTATTCTGGGGGAATGTTTCCACATAGTTGTTTAATGATATAACAGATTTTAGCTTACAGGGACTTAATCTATTGTTGTTTAAATTGTTATCTTGGTTGTTAGCTTCTTTCTTAGTACGAGTTGGTTGGTAATTGGTTCTCCCACCGGAGGGATAGTGTGGATGTCACTCATGACGATCTGGATCATGACATTTTAAAACCACACTATCAATTCACTACAACATAACAGTGTTTTAGTGGCATTTATTTAGGGGCAATTAACTAAATGCCGCTAATTTCTCCTTTAACATCATCTATTAGCGGCAATTAAACTTTTGACGCGAGTAAGTAACTTTTAGTGGCAACTATACTAAATGCCATTAAAACATCCCCAAACCCTTTATACGATCATTCCTTTAATACTCCAAAAAACTCTCATTCTTTATGCGCCGCCTCAATCAAACCTACATTCCCGTTTTGAGTTCATTCATTTCATCATCACCACTGCTTCGCTTCGTTCCATCATTGAGGGCTTTCAATTTTGATGTTGCTGACTATCTTCAGGTATGATATTTCTTTATCGTCTTCATGATTTCTGTTCAGATCTCGGACGATTTTGGATTCGTATGTTCTGGTTGTAATTTGAAAATTTTCTTCTCACACAATCAATTGCATATTAGAGTACGTTTTTATGAGTAAAACATGTTCATGTTTATCACTCTTTTACCATTCAATGTATTACACCTCTAAATTGAACCCTAATACAAACATGCAATAAGATTTATAGTCTATAACTGAATTTTATGGTGGATTACTGCTTAATTTGAGTCTGATTCGTAAATAGAAGTATTTATTATTCAATCGCAGTACTTTTCTAATTTTGTTCAAGTTCTGGAAATTTCAATGTTAGATCCTGGTAGTGGAAACAATTACTCATGTCTGAAGGTTGTTGAAATTTTTGGTTTAGAGCACATAAATGTTGGATATCTTTTGAGGAAGGAGACGTATTCTCGTAGTTAAAGGAGGCATTCGTCTTCTAGTTTTAACAGTGGTTCATCTTTAGTTTAGTTTTGTTTTGATGAGACTAAAAACGTATCAGATCTAGATTGATGGTTCAAAAATAATGAACGTAATTTGAAAAGACGCTTAATCTAAGAAACTCCTTTGTTTTTCTGCTTTCTTTTCATGTTCTGTTTCTCTAGTATGTCTCTTGGCCTCTTACTTTATGAGAACTTTTTTTAACCAAGGAATCCCTGAGGGAAGTTGGCCCAATTTGAAGCTCGATTTGAAGAAGCGGGATATGAGCAAAAGTTTTAAAGAAACTCAGTAAGGACATGCCATAATATGGCTTCAGTGTTGTGCAGATTGGGAATCACTGTTGGTGATGGAACTAATCATGAGGTTTGTTTACACTCCGTCTCTAATTTTAAACTACTTGAATCTTTTGAAGGCAAATAATTTCAGGGGACATGCTTTTTTTTTTTTTGAAATAGAGTTTCAGGGGACATGCTTTTAAATTACAGTGGCATTATTATTTTGCCCTGTTCTGATTTTTGGTTGGTGAACTCTCTTGTTTTTTAGCAATCATATGATTCTTTTGTATTGGTCTTATTTAAGAGAAGTTCATTTGAAACATAAATGGAAGTCCACTACAAATCTGCTTCTTCTGCAGATGAGCAACTTAGATGATTTGATTGCATATGCATTAAGTTGTAGTTATCAACCTAACTTACACTTTGGCTGATAATGAGTGCTACAGTTTGTACATGTATATGATCCTAGTTTGCCAACTATGGTATCCCAGAATGTAGTTTAATTAAAATGGTAATGGTCATTTTTCTACTCTTGAGACATTAAAAAAATATTATATTAGTCAAACTTCTGCTATACATATCATCACGTTCCAACTTCTAATGCAATCTATTCTAATTGTTACCTGAAAGGAATTAGATGGCTTAATCTGGATGAAGGTTGGTGTATTACATATTGCATTAATGTGTTGTATTAAGATTAAGGCTTATTTAAGTAGGTTCACATATATTGTTAAAAGTTTGTTTTGGGTAGATACTGCTAATGGTCCTTTTGAAAAAGATGTCTATGCTTTGAATTTTGCAATCTTGAATTACTTTGTTATCCTAAATGTATGGAACTATGCAAGGTTATGCTGCTTGGAGACTTCAAAAATATTGTCGAGTACGTGTTGGATCCTCCAAAAGTAAGTTCATTACTTTGATAAGACAAATTTCTAACTTCATTACTGCCCGAGGCCAATTTCTGTTCATTTTTACTTTTGCCCAAGTTATTGAATTTTCTCGACAGCCAATGTATGACTTTGTCTTCATCTTATGCATCTGATATATACTTTTCGTGAATGTTTCAAGTGTTGGACTACAATGTACCGGGTGGTTGGAATGAAGTTCTACTTCTAGCTATTCTTTGTATCTAATATATACTTTTCATAATTGCAGGCTCTCTGTTATTGATAATTACAGCTTGTTGGAAGATGGGAAAAACTAACTAGTGAGAAAATCTTTCAAACATCTTCCCTTGGATGGTGCGTTGAATAGGTTTGCAACTTAAGCACATGAGCACGTTTGGTTTTGAGAGTGACTATTGTTTTAATAATTCTCGCAGGTTGGCGTGATTGTTTCTAATGATGGAATACTTCTTCATAACTACATCCAAGAATTCTGAAGAACCACTTTAGAAGAAAGCCTTATTATGTTGATCTTCTTGAATTGTTTAATGAGGTGAGATCTTTTACGTACAAGGAGGCCTTTAATTTAACACCTTTTATTGTTTTTCTGTGTTTTTTTATATATGAATGGTGATAGGACACTGAGTTTTTTACTTTTAATATCCATGGAAGTTCTGGTGATGTTAGTAACATTCGTAGAATGGTGTTGTTGATTGAATAAAGATGCATGCGTGGTTGTTTTACTTTTTTGGAATTTTAAGTGGTAGTTGATGATTTCATTCAAGGTGGTAATTTTGCTACCAGTTTAAATCCTTTATGGTATTTTTAAAGTCCATCATTTATCGATGTGACAGGGCCCTCGCTTCTTCAATTTTCTACAAGTACAATCCCGTTAAGGTATTTCTGATCTTGTAAATTTGCTCGTCAACTTCTTTAATATGTCGACTTCACTTAACATGTAGCGTTTATTTTCTTCTTGCTTGTTCAGACATATTTCATGAGCACAATTAAGATGAGCCTGAAGCTCAACCCGAGGGCCAAACTGCAACACAGACTCTTAGCTCAGAGATATTGCAGGACACAATGTTAGCAATAATGTCAAGCATCTGACACCTAGCTGACACAATCGAGTAAAGCAAGTACACCATTGACACCCCTGCTCTTCTGCAAGCTGTGATGGAAATCGAAGGTCTGAAAGAATCAAAGCGAATGTACGCCTTCGAGTTTTTGAATGAGGACCCTACAAAAGCAAGAGCCTTCATGGCATACAATAGAAGACTCAGAAGGATATATTTGTTTCGACTGTTTGGTTGGTGGAGATAATATTTTGATTATTTGTTCTACTGCTTCTTGGTCCTCTCTTTTTGATGGATAATCAGTACATCGTAGAGGATTAGTGCAAAAGTACATCTTTTAATATGTTTTCTTAGCAATTTGTAAGTTATGTTTTCTTTAAGTTTCTTGTCACATGCTAGCCAGTAGAGTTATTACTGGGCTACAATTTTGTAATGTTTTCTCTTGGGTGATTAATAAAAAAAATGAGTTACAAAAAAAAGAATATATTTCTCTTATGATTTTTATTTTTTATGCTATGAAAGTGTGGTTCAATATGTCATCCATTGCATCTTGTCGGCATTTACACAAGCCACACAATATGTTTGATATCACATTTTTAAAGTGATTTTACCGGCAATAGTAATAGCTGCTAAATAAATGCCGCCAAAAGTATTAACGTTTAGCGGCAATAATATTGATCTTTACCGGCACTCTAAATAAATGACACAAAAGTCTTTAGCGACATTGGATGCAATGGCAATAGATTAAATGTCGATAAATGTTTTGTGGCAATAAATATTGCCGCTAATGGGAAAATTAATTGCCACTAAAAGTCTCTTTTGGTGTAGTGGGTTAAGGATATGAAAGGAGTATAAACTGAAATGTTAGCTTGTTGTCATACTCATATAATGAATGTGTTTACTTGGGTGTACACGTGTGCTTTGTTTCATCATAATTGTGATTGTGATGTGTGATTCTCAGTTGGCTCGGATACCACACGTTTGATACATATTAACGGTTGACTCAGGTACCATGTTTGGTTTATGATATCTCTTGATCATTGGCTCGGGTACCACAGATGATACATATTCGACTGGCTTGGGTACTACGTTAGTATAAGTTACTACATGGTTTACTCAAGTAGCACGTCTGGTACTTGTGATTGTTTATGTGTGGATTTCATGAGTGGGCTGAGTTGACTTGGTGTAATGTTGTTGACCATGTTATTATGAATGTCAAATCAAGATGAGGACTAGCAGTGTGGGTCATATATTTTTACTATGGTTATAATTGTATATATGTTATCGGATTTACTAAGCTATGGTTACCTATTCATATTTCTTATAGCTGAAGTGGACCGATGAACCTACCACTACAATGTGAATTTTATATACTAACAATGTACTTGCTCTTTCCTTGTTGAGTACATGACATATTTTGACGGCTACTTCGCGACCTCAATTATAACTCCAGTATTTCATGAATTCAAAAATGAGCTACTTCTTCCGGGGTGCCATGGGTTCCTTTGTGAACATTGTATATCCTCTTAAATTAACCTAATAAAATAAAATGAACACTCAACTTAACTAATCAAATTTTTTTCGAGGTTAAACTATAATTATAAAGGTAAATCATTGTTAAAATATGCTAACTAATTGTCATTAGAAATACTTCATCTTTTAATCTATAATTTAAAGTTTAGATGATCATTTGACTTTGGGTAATTGTTCATCATAGTAACTCTACTTTGTTTTGTTTTTTAGAAAGTTACTCAACTTTCTTAAGTTAGATTTTATGATCAATATTTTAAGAAATATAATTTTCAGTACCTATTTAATAACGTGGAAGTTGTAAATAATTTGAATTATTTTTTTAAAATAATTAAAATCAATATCTAATATTATTTAAGATCCATATCATCATAAATCCAACTCAGCTCTTCACTTGACTGGTTTAATGAGTTGACTATTGTAAGGATCTGATCCATCATTATTCAAAAGGCACCTCGTGCAGAGTTCAACTCTTTTTTTTTTTCAAAATTCACTATCGATTTAAAATTAGGGTGACACGATAAAAATCTCAAAATTTAATATTGACCCGAACTGACAGCATCCCCCCATAGAGGGAATATTTCCATTATGGTTGTGCCGTTGTAGCGGCGTAACAGATGCTATAGCGGAGCTGAAACTCAAAAATGTGAGTTCGTTTAATTTTTCTCCTCCTCTTTAGTGGTAAAATAGACGAGGGTTGCACCACAATCCTCCGAAAGCTACTCCAAGCATGGGGACAAAGGAGAGAGGAGGGATTCTACCACAAGAAAGGTCAAATTCATGATTTTTTTATCTACGTCCATCGCGGTTCACCCCACTGAGCCTGAAGCTCGTGTTTAGAGTTCTTAAGCAGTTTCCTGATGTTCAGGCAGGTGGGCTTAATTGAGTAGTTAGACATGTTTTTACTTGCATATTACTTTATGAATTATTGGGAGTTTACATATACATGCCTTGGGCGCGGAGTTTGGACAGACAAATTTATGGATCATGGTTGTTTAGGGTGGTAGGGTGCTTAACTTGGTGATGTTGATCTAGTGAATGTTTTTAGGTGTTATTTTAGAGGTGGAAACCGATGGGTTATGGGTCATAAGTTGGAAAACGGTCCGGAAAGAGCCACTAGATATGGTTGTTATTTTTCAAGTTATGTTATGTATGCATGTTAACAATTTCTATAGTGAAACTTGTAAAATGCATAATGGAGAAAATATAAGGATTGAATGTGAATTGATGGTTGACAATCGCATGCAATAAATGTGTTTTGTTTGCATGTATTTACAAGTGTGATTGTATTTTATTGTGATTGTATGACTATTGATTCACTTGGTACCACGTATGGTACATATTATCGATTGGCTACGATACCATGCCAGGTACATAATACCTCTTGGTTGGCTTGGGTACCAAACCTGATATAAGTTATATTATCGGTTGGCTCGAGTACCATGTGCGGTACAAGTTACTATAGAGTTGGCTCCGGTACCACGTATGGTACATGTTTGATTGTGTTCTATATGATAGTTTCATCATTGAACCATGTTCATATTTATCATGATGGTTCATGATTGGTCGAGTTATTGTGTTTAATGCGGATGTGTTCTTATATAGACCGAGTTTGCATGTTAAACATTGTAGTAGATGTCGTAAGGATCCCAGAGTGGTCTGAGTTACTTGAACGGTGAGTTGAAATCAAGTATGGGCTATATATGGTGATGATTAATGCATGTCTCATGTGGTTATTTAGGTCCGATTGATGACCAGAAGTCTTAGACATATTTTATTATTGGGCTTATATGTCTATTAAAGGGGTTTAGAATATTTCTCTGAAAGAAAATAAATGTAGAATCAAGGTGGCCAATGGCCAGGTGGTTGGAATAGAACAAAATATGATACGTGCAGTGTTTGACATACCAGGTAGGCTCGGGAAGCCTTAGGATGACATAAAGGGTTGTCTTGAAAAAAACTTAGAGTGATAAGAAGGTTGAATGTTTAATGATAGAGTTGGCAGCAAAATGATGTACGAAGGAAAGAGAAGAAACAATCTAAAAGAAGAGAGGAATTTCTTAATATTCAATAATAATCTCAATTGTAGTACAATGGATATATACTACCCTCCTATAAGAACATTCCCTTTAGACAACTATCCCAATCACTAACAGAATTAAGGACTAGACAATAATTAAACTTAACTAATTCCAAGGACTAAATAAATATTAAAAGAGAAACTAATAAACATAAGGGATTAAATTTGACATATATAAAAACTTGAAATAAAAGTCACAATAGACATTTGTGAGATGATTTTCGCCTTTTTCATCAGTCGTAGAACATAGCAGCACATCAGAGTCGTATAGTTTTGAAAATTGGCGTTATATTTTTCCTCTTTCATTTTGATCTTCATCCATTTCCTCTGTTGTTCCCTCTCCTTCTTCCTTTGTTTCTTCATTTTCATCTTCTTCTCCGTTGGTGTTTTCTTGGTTTCCATCCTCGCTTTTTTCTTCATGTAGTTTAGATTCTTGATTTTCATTCTGACCATTATGCTCCTTTTGTCCTTCATCTTTATGAATTTTACGTAATTTATTCGCGTCATAAATAGTCTTTGTTGCATTTCCATCTTCTTCTTCATCAGAATGTAATTTCTTACGTTTATTCAACGCGAAAATGTTGCAATTGGTAGAAAAAGCATCGGAGATAACAACTTCTCTCGAAGAAACATCAGAGATAAATTCTTCCTCTTCTTCTTCTTTCATAATTTGACTGAACGATTCGTCACATAATAGATCTATTTCATGAATATCAGCGATTCGATTTTCTAGTTGTTTATTATTTCTTTCGGCCTGTGAACGAAGATTGAAAATTGGTGAAGAGGTAGTTGAAGATGAAGATGAAAATACTCCATTTTCAGAAATTGATTTCAGTTCAAGTAACATTTTCCGTAGGGAGAATCGAAATAGAAAGAAAGAGGAATAGAGATTTACACTTGTTTTCAATATGAGGTGACTGAAGAGATTGTTAATCGCAGTTATATAATAAAAATAATTAGACTTTTATACACATTGATAACATGATTATGATGATATGATCGGAGTAAAAAAGTTTGACTATAAAAAAACCGGTTTTTAGTACAACATTTATTAGTGTTTTATTTTAGTTCTTTTCAATTACTTTGGATGTTGTTTTTTAGTACAACATTTATTAGTGTTTTATTTTAGTTCTTTTCAATTACTTTGGATTATTTCAAGGAAAAACTAATGACAAATGTAACACATCGGTCTTAGAAAGAGCTAATTTTAAAAAAAACTAAATTGGAAAGAGCTAAATTGAGAGTTGTACAAGTTAGATTCCAATTGTGAATTTTTGGGTCAACTTCAAACGACCATAACTTTCAGTACATGATGAGTTAGGTGGAAAATGAGATATCAAATGAAATATCTTTGAGTCGTCTTTCTAACGCCACTGAGTTGCTAAATTCTGAGTTCGAATGAAGGAGATATTCCCATTTGAGTTCAACCTGTCCAGTTAAGGAAATTCATCCGAATTAAGGAGAGGTATTTTGGTCTTTTTCTTACCCCGCTAAGTTTTCACATTTTGGTTACCCCAAATAGGGATCTAAACTGATTTAGATCAGTTTTCACAATTCCTAAACACACTTAGGGTTTTAGAGAGAAATGCAAGAGGAGGAAAATGAGAAATTCAAGCGTTCGTTCAAGATTCTTGTGATTGTTGAGGAGTATCGCCAAGGATTTGATCCTTAGGAGGTATGTAAGTTCTCATAGTATTGGGTTCGTTCATCCACACGTCAATCATATGATTTTTATCCGTAATTTCATTCTTGAGGTTTTGTGCTTCATTTTTTGATAATGAAGTTCTTGTTGAGCTCTTGAGGTGAGAGTTGCGAATGAGTGTTGTTCTTTGTGGGTTTTGGTGTAGATTTCGTTGTAATTATGTCGGGTATAAGAATCCACAAGAGTTTGAGGGAAATCGTTCGATTCTAGGGGAGTTAGACATGAAATTGGAGCAAGCAAATTCCTCAAAATATGGGCATAGAGATCAAAGCAGGACTCGACAAAACAGAAAGTATCATAGTACGTCGTCCAACTTCACTTGCCTTTATGGGAGGCTCGCTTCGGGAAGGTTCAGATCACTTACAATACACGGGCTCTACGAAGGAAAGGGTTGGGTCAGAACCGTTTTCAATATGATTCTTTTCCTGAGAGTAAAGTTTGAGGAAGTTCTTTGAGTCATTCTGAGAAGTATTTTACAACCTTTTAAAACTTGTTTTAAGACTTGAGTACTTGAGTATGAGGGTGAGGAGAATTGAGTTTCAATTTTCAAAATGAATATATGAGAACTAAGTATTCCCAAGAGTAAATACTTTTACATTTAAAATTAAAGGATATCTTGATTTCCAAATGAGTTCATGAGGAGTTTTGAGCACTATCTCTTTTAAGAGAATATTTTGGGTAATAATCTCAAAGTTGAGGATGATGAAATGTTTTTAAACATATGAGCATGAGTTATATTATTGGGATTAGAATTGAGCATCGATATGGGGACGAGTTCAG